>JAMQGT020012961.1:0-105161 GCA_024447675.2 Pterophyllum scalare | reverse complement strand
GAAGCTAATGATCATATATTCTTCGTTCATTGCATTTCAGGCATCCCTGTGGCATGCTGAGCCTTCATCAATTTGCCATTAATGACAATTTGCGATCAATCACAAGGAGTTTCTCAACTCTGAGCTGCTTGATTATGGACTGCTCATCTTCCCGTCTGCAGCAGTGAGTAATTGCCTGGGATCAGCTTGGAGAGTTTATGGCAAATTAAGGTTAGTAAATGGAGAGCTTTAAAATATCTTGTCTAAACACATTTATTAACATGCTGATATTCACGTAAAAGGAGAGCAATAAAGATGTTCATGTGGTCAACACTGAAAAATAGGATGCGCCAACACTTGTTCAAGTCAGCGATTCTCCATCTTTTTCTAGCATTCCCCGCTTTAGAAGAAGGAAAACTGTTTTTCCCCTGGTCACCCACACCTCGCCTGCAGTGGCTCTGAGCCCTATAGTGAGGCCCACCCCACAGTTTGAGAACCATTGGTTTAAATGATTATCATCAGAATTCCAGAGATGGAAGCTAAAAGAAGATGGAACGAGTAGAAGCAGCAAGTAAAGAGAGATTTTTCTACAAAGGCCTAGAAGGACTGAAGGGAAGCTCTGATAAGGCTTCTAAACGTATACGTCTTTGCCAGGACTTGTACTGTGGTGAAAATTGAATCAAAACAGACAAGAAAAGATAAGCTACGAAAATAATCATGTTTTTATTCCTGCAGCAACAACAGAACAGAACTATCAGTCTCACCAGTGCAGCTATTAAGACTTAAAACACCAAACAAATTGCAATCTTAACAAATGCTTAGCCCAAATTAGGAAATTTAGAACATGAAAGTAATTGGATAAGAAAGAGCAACTTGAGTTTGAATATTTATGAAAATCTTTAGTTCCAACTTTTATCTTAATGTGTACAGGAAAGAAACGATTTTCTTTTCATGAGTCAAAAATATATATTGTGTATTTTAAACACCTTTAAGGACAACTGTGACCACCAGTGGCATGCTCTGAAAGAGAGATCGTGCTAAATGACAGACTTATCAGTGCTTTCAGTCAGAGTCAGTTTGGTGAGTGAAGTATGTCAGAAATTGTAGGAGATTTCTCAGACTGTTGTTGTATAGTTTATTTCCAGAATTTTATTTTATTCAGGACAGCAGATGATAGAACAGAATTTTAGACACAGGTGCTGAAACACAGAGATCAACAATAGAGATCAACATATGCTATATGTTGTATATGTATATACAGTTATTGAAATACACCTATGCAATTTAACAGCCATCCAATTCATGGTCATGGGTGGCGGTTTAGCTTGCTCCAGTTGTCATAAGGCAGAAATACCCCCAGACAGATCAAAACAGTCCATCACAAGGCTCGCATTGTACTTCAAATGAATATAATTCAAAGTAGACATGGTTAGTGTGTACTTGACTTCAATTTGCACAACATTTAAAAGTAAAGGCAGTGTAGGACTAAAAAAAAAAAAAATCCAGACAAGCAAATCTTTGCTGGTCTGCTTATATGTATATAATTTATATGATCAGAGACTGACAGGATATAATTTATGATGAGAAATTAGTAGTAATATACACCCTGGAAGATTAAGTACATTGATGGAAAATTACATGGCATTGGTCCAAAATGTGACAACAGAAAATAGTATCAAAATCAATTTGCTACAGTTCTGATAGGTATGTCTATACAAAGCAGTAAATTTATGTAGGTAGCAATATGAAGTTTATACATCAGCTGCCCAACTCAAGTGTCCTCTGTCAGTCGGGGCTTTGCTGGATAAATGATTGCTCCCTCTGCTATAGGAGGGGCAAAGAAAAATGTCTGACAGTGTGATGATACTAAGTAGAATGAAAGCAGGGGAAGGAACTGTGAAGTATCAGTCTAGCTTTCACCACAGAGCTGGTGACTCAGCACTGGCCAGCAGTGGATTTCAATAAATCAAAACACTAACTGGACTCACTGGGTGGCCATGGCTGAGTGTTTCTCATTACAGTAGGGTAAGTCAACAAAGAGCTGAGTGACAGTTTGGAGACAGACCAAGGAATAATCTAGGTAGTAAGCAACTTTATGGGAGATTCCTCACATTGCTTGTTGTGCATCAACAAGAGCCTAAGACAGTGAAATGTGACTCTGCCTAAAATAGGTTTGGGTTTACAATGGGGGGGGGATTTAGTGATTTAGCTTAACCTGCTGTACTTTGGCAACCTGTCTTCAAATAATCACAGTCCAAATGACTTACTGCAACCACTATCAGGGTGGCAAAGGTTTACGAATAATTGATGTCTTATTTATAAACTCAAACAGACTGCCAACATGTTGTAATCAATATGAGTCAGTTTGCGTTGATGAGCAAAACTCATCTTCGATTTGTTTCTTTGCAATGAGGGACTTGACTCAACTGGTTGCCAGTTGGATGTATTCTGGTTATATTCCCAAAAAAAGCAATGGTGCCAATTGCCCATGTCACTTTACAGTCAAATTGCTGTGCTGCAGCAACTACATCACTATTTGTACAGGAATTTCTGAAGTCTAGAAAATTCTGTCTGGACACTGAATGGGAGCAGTTAATATAAATTTCTGTGCAGTGTGAATTTTTGTGTATGTAGACGGAAACAGATTTGCAGTTTTCACCAATTTATCACAGTTAATTGCACTTCATCACAAGCGGATTCTGTGCAATTGCCAACTTGCCAACATTCAATCACAAACTGATAGCAGACTGACTCCGTTATTATTGCCTTTTATCACCATCTTGAAACACCAAAGTCACTTTGAGGATGACAACTGACTGTGAGTGGTCACAAAATTGGTCCCTGTCTTTGAAGCAATAATTTCAAAGGCAACAAGTCTGCAAGTTCATTGCACCGAGTTGCACTAATTTTGGTCATGCCACGGTCTCTAACCACTCCTTTCCCTAGTTTGACTGTAGCATACAGAAAGCTTTAACCTTAGAAAGATTTGAATATCCTGGACAAACCCCCCGTTTGTCATAAACTGCTTATATAAGTTTTGTGACAAGGAGGAAGTCCACACAAGAGATAATACTCCTAAATAAAACAGAATTTATTAAAACTAAAGAAACAAAATCACAAACACCAAAGAAGGCTGATATCAAGTGGCTGGAAGAGAGCAAGTTAACACACTGACTTCCTTTTTTATCCTGAAGAGCAAAAGTAGCAAAACATTTCAACAGAAAGGGCTGTATGCTCAACACTTTGTCATGTAAGTGTTACACCAGTGGCAGCTCAATGGTTGTGTGTGCTGCCTTGTTAATACACAGGGGTTTAGGAAATATACTTCAAAGTCTGCTGCACATAACTACAGCATGCCGTTCAAACCAGAAACCATATCGAAACACTGCACACTGTTTTCAGGTTCCAAAGTGCCCGAGGTATGCTGAACAAACTGATGACCCTCCCTTATCAGCCAGTTATTCTCCAGAGTAGATTATGACTGCCTCCAAGACAGTGGGTGCAGCATCACAATTTTTGTGTGAGCTGATTAGTAATTTGCTATCAAAATCATTTTTGTCTTCTATATTAACTGAGCTGGAGTAACTTTGTCTATAACACAATAAATAGTAACAGCTAAATGTGATTTGGATGAAATGTTACTGCCGTCATGATGTTTGTTAGTTTGCTTTTTAAGGATGAGGTCAACAGTTTGATTGTTGGGTTTGTGACACAAGGGGTTCAAACACTTAATGTGCAGCATCTCATGCTGCAAACAAGACTGACTTTGACACCAAAAGCTGCAATTGTAGGTTTCAAATCACCAGCCAGCTGGGGCCTTTCTGTGAGGGGTTTTCTTGTTCTCCCTGTGCCTGTGTGGGTTCACTCTAGGCACTGTGTCTTCCTCCCACAGTCTAAAGACATGCTTGTTAGGAAAATTATAACTCTAAATTAGCCATAGGTTTGAATGGTTTTGTCTTTCTGTTTTAGCCCTGCAATAGACTGGTGACCTTACCAGGGCGTACCCTGCATCTCGACCTGTTACAGTTGGAATAGGCTCCGCACCCACTGCCCTCCCCCAACCATGAATTTGATAAGTGGAAGAAAATTGATGTATTTATTTTTTAGGAATAAAGTCTAATATTCACTCCTCTTTGGGCTCCTTTACTCTGCAAAGCAGTTAAAAGTAGTTGTCTTTTTACATGCTAAATTTGTCAGCTAGCCAGCTAACTTTGCTACTCTGCTATTTTCTGATATAAATAGCAGATTTTTCTTTTTCCATATTTTTGCTCTAAACAAATGAAGCTCACACGCAAGTTCAATAAGGAAGATTTGTAATCTCACGTCTTTTTCCTGGGTATTCAACAGCAAGTTTATTCTTCACGTCACCATTTTCACATGCTGTCAAACTCAAAGCTGTCATCATTGCTCTAGTCCAATCATTTTTCTGCCCGCCTTCTTCACGCCAATCATTCTCCACTTTGCATACTTCAAATCTCACCGCTTACCTTTCATTCTCCCTTGCAGACTCATTCATGCAACCCACCTCCTCCCCATCTCCACCTTACCCAAATCACTCAGTACTCCATATAAGCCTCCATCTTCATCTTCACCACCACCAGCATCTAGACTCTGGGGGCTCCTACCCTAATTCCTATCACTGAATTCTATTCTGCCATGATGGGTCATCAGAGTCTAATTGCCAAATAGCTTAATTGAATTCTGTATATCAATAAATCATATTTAGTTCCTCCTAATGATCTCTCCTTATTGAGCTGCCCGTTACAGCTGGAAGTTAATTTGATTGGAGCAAAGTTATCAAACTCAAAAGCTCTGTGGGGAGCAGCACAGCCATCAACTATGAGGAAACACTTTTATATCACATGTACCAGATTTATTAAATGCTTTCTTGTTTAATCCCACAAAAAAAATTATCATTTGAAAAAAAAAAATTAAAAATTTAAAAAATAAATAAAATCGGCAACAAACATTTGGGTTGGTGTGCTTTAGAGACAGCATTAGATTTTATGTTTGTTTTTTTTTGTTTTTTTTACTTATTTATTGCCAATTTAAAATGTCTAAACTGAATGAATATATAAAACATTTACTGGAAGGCTGATCATGGATAAAGCTTAATGGTGAATCATCTTTATATTAATAATAAAAAAACACAAATGCCTAAAAATAGGCATCTATGTACTATCCAGCATCCGTGTTGGATTTTATTTTTTTTCTTCAGTGATGGTTATAACTGGGACAGGTTTGGTGTTAAAGGTGCTCCCTCGTTCCCCTGTGAGTGTCATGTCTTCTCAGTCTCCTTGAGCAAGACACTAAACCCTTAATTGCTCTGTGGCTCTGTGCTTCCAGGCCACTCTCTGGTGACATTTATATGTAAGCATTTGTACTATGTGCCCAAAGTATATATATATATATATATATATATATATATATATATATATATATATATATATATATATATATACATACACACAAATACTGCGGTTTACCTGTTTTAAATATGGAATTATAATCCTTTGTGAAGGTTCGATTAACAGAGTTCAGCAAACCATGGTTTCAAAAGATAGCATTGTAAGGAGTTTGTATAGTTATCGCAAAAAAAAGAAAGGATACCCTCTTTCAGTTTTAAGGCTTTATGTGCCAGGACATTATAAACACAACCTGGTGCTTAGCAGGTCTTAAGCTTGATATTGACCTACATAACTTTTGGTAAAAGTACCCAGAGCAACGCTGTCTTGCTTTTCAGCATTAACAACTTCCATTTTTCTACTTAAGCAAATGCAAAAGATGCTGTGAATGCCACTGAAGGAAGCAAACAAAATTAACAGGCACAAAATTTGACAGTGCACCTGTTATATTCTTTAAACCCCTCCTGCCCGAGGAGTAAATCTGCTGAAGATGCGTGCCTTCTCTATAATGATGCATCCATTCTAAAATTATAAAACAGTTTCATTGTCTCAGTAAAATACAAGCAATTTGCTGCAAATGTTTCCAAACACACTGCAGTGACAAAGCCCAATCTCATGCATTTAGCTTTTTTCTTTCTTTTTTCTTTTTTCGATGCTCCAGTGAATCTTGCTCTCACTGCTCATGGACCTGCATTCTGAGTGGCTGCCATGTTTTTGTGCACATTCATGGAGCTGCCTGTGTGTCTGTCTGTGTGCATGTGTGCCCAACACTTGACTATAATGAGCTTGGGAAATCTTCTGCACTGCTCTAATAGCTGCATTCTAAGCCATACCCCTGGGCTAAAGGGTCGCGTTGCGTCGATGGGAGCTGAGGCGAGCACCAGCGCCTGGCAGCCTGCAGCCAAGCCATCTATCAGCACAGCTTAGGCCATTGCTACTGCTCAGCACCATGGCAGAGGCGCAGGCTGACACACACTACTCTGGCTGGAAATACAGAGACAAATTGCACTTATATACTACATGTTGAGTTTCATTATCTAAGAGCAGCATTCAGAAGGCAAGAAAGGAGGCAGCGCGGGAACGATGCACAGACACAGTCAGCTGCATTATATTCTGACGTTTCAATATGCTCCAAAAATAACTGCAATTACTTATCTCCCTGTAGATTAATAGATGCTTTTATTGCTGGTTACTCAATCCATTAGCAGTTTCCACATCCACTGGAGAGGTCTAAATTTATAGTTGCCACTGATTCAAAATGTGTATAAGATCTGTAATTTTAAATATTTTAATTTTACAATAGAAACAAGTCTCTTAGTTTCACAGTATGTACTACAGCCGATGTGAAAATGCCAAGCTCATTACAATCAACTGGTCCAGCTTGATGAAAACTAAGCTGCAATATCAGAAGAAGCTGATATGTGAGAGGATTAACAGGCTGTCAGCACACTGGAGGAGAATTCAGACAAAGCAGTGCCTATGTAGCTGTCTGCAGCATCAAAGTTCATCTTTATTAAAGAATCTAATGAGAAGATTTGGAAATACAGCATCCAATAAATCAGACATGATCAGTGTAGCAGACACAGACTTGTTTTCTTTTATCATTTAACAAAGAAATAAGTGACTCTTAGTCATAGCCCTAAATTAGAAATACGATCACCACTTTCTAAAGTCTATTTTTTTTTCCAGATGAATTCATACTTTCATTGATCATAATCACTGGCCCATAAATAGTCCAACCACTGCTGATTAATCTCCCAGTTATTCCAGAGTTTTCAGTGATGCTGAGCAGTCAGATCTTTTGTTTCTGAACTCTAAAGCCATGTGTCACCTACTGTAAAAATCTGATGAGGAGAATCATTCAAAAGTAGTTAAACAAAAGAGACAACCATAGTACTTAATGCTAATCTTTGCAAGAGAAAGTTTTCTTTTTATCGAGCTGAAACAAGCCTGAATGAAAATACACTGGAGACATTTTAACTTCTATCATCATTTACATGTATGTCTTGTTAATATGTGGTCGAGTCACTGCACGAGACAGGAGGTAACAAAAGTAAAACACCACGGGAATCGACTGCTGAATGCAGGTAAAAAAAAAAAAAATTAAAAAAAAGCTTTATTCCTGAGAAATAATCAGATAAATCTTCACACAAAACAGTTTCTTTTCTTGTAACGTGCCTGAATAATCCTTCAGCGTGACAGCAGGAAGATGGGAGCAACAACCATTGATCGTAGCTGTGATTGTAAGGAGCCACTGGATTGAGTCAAACAATCACCCACAATTACATTGATTGGATGAATCTCCAATGGAGCGCCGTGGCTAAACAAAGAGGAAGCAGTTGGAGACTAGGGAGGACAGAGTGAGGTGATGAATGATTCACTGTGTATTCTGCACCTGTAATTTAGTTTGACAAGCTGATGAGACTGCACTGCGTGCCGTGCTGAATGCTGATACGCTTCATGCGCGCTTTAGTCCTGACCACACATTAGAAACATTTTTACTGCATAATTTGCTGAAAAGTTCAAAATAAAGAACACTGCTTTGGAAGAGGAGAGTCTGTGATGAAAGCAGAAACCCTGTGAGGGTTTATTTAAACATCAAGAAGTCTTACCATGTGCTATAAAAAAAATAACATTGACAGCTTACATCTAAATGAAAATTACCTATTCTTATTCATAAGCAAAATAATTCCATGTCTCTGGCCTATCTTCCCTACACCTGTTCATCACTCACAATCTGTGCCAGTATGCATTCTGTCCAGAAATCATATCCTATCACCCGTCTCCAAGACTGACATGAATGTCTTCCCCATATTTTGTTTCATTTCTTTCCCATATGTTTAAATCCTTCCATCTGGATAAGGGACGTGCACAGTGGGTTATGCCAGTTGCGAAGACATGCATTCAGCATCTTAAGATTGTGTGAGCTTGTTTGTATTTTAAAGTGGATGAACTGGTTAGCCTTTTCAAAAATCTTTCTCCACTTGCAACCAGTTTTAAACTAAACTAGTGCATATTGTGATTTCCAAAGGGTTCAATGCTACTCCTTGTTTTTTTTTTTATTATTTATATATATGCTTTTGTCATAACCTGAGATATCCAAGCGAGTATACATAAGGACAAAGTATAAAACGGTGTTATAACAGGGTAGAAAACAGTAGAAGCATTTTTAGTTTTTAAACTCATCTCACAGCTGAGAATCTAAGCAATTTTACTCAACACCCCCAGCACCTCTGCCTGCTGATGTGACCTCTTGTTGCTGTTCTAAATTGAACACACACCACCCATTACTTCTCTTCAGCAGGACGGAAGGACTAAAATTGAAAAAGGTGATAATTACCTAATGGTAGGTTCAGGTGACCATCTGCTGCAGCTGTGTATGGTACTCCTTCATTGTGCTGATACCTTTCGAAACTGGTGTTGATATATTACTTCACAGTGGAATGTTAGCCGCTCTCATTATTCTTACAGTGTTGCCACACAGTACATCAAGTGCAACAGCCAATAATTAAACTGCAGCAAAGCCAAAAATATCTGGGTCTAATTTTTCACCCATTATCTGTAGTTTTTATGTTCCTGACTCTCCTCTGTTTTGCATTTTCTGACATGTAAAATTTGACTTCCCAGTTTGGCCTCAGTCACACAGGCCTACAGACCAGCTGGTGATCCCCAGGAAACCTCCCATTGCTAGGGAAAAATGTGTAGTCCTTGACTGGATGGTGAGTGGTTGCTGGAGGATGCTGGCTGTTGCTGGGTCAAATCAGTCACAAAGAGGGTGCTGCACCAAAAAAAAAAAAGATTGCCCATAGTTTGTAGGTAGTAATTTCAGTTCATTTCCAGTTTGCGTCACACTTTTCACATTTTCACAAATTTTTTGTGAGTAGTCGGTGTCTTTCATGCAGACTACGGGCGATTGTGGCAACCTGTTAGCGACCAAACAGGGAGGCTTCCAGTAGAGATGCACCAATCGCATGGCCAGGAACCGGAATCAGACAGTATCTAGCTGTCTCTGTCCTGACCAGTGATCTGCCTTGTGCATGTCTGATTATGGCCTGGTTCTATTTCATACATGCGCAGAGTGGCACAGACAAATATTTTCACATACACTCACAGCCACACGGTTAGATGTAGTTAGACACAAAGTTCCTAAACGCTGATAACAGCAAACCTAATCAAACCCTTAAATCACCTTCAATCAGCAAAACAAGGACATTTTAAAGAAGCGACCAAAGGTATGAGTAAGAGCAAAGAATCAAAGCAGGTACAAGGAAAATTATGGAGATGAGTAAAAAGAGAAAAGGCTATCCATTTGTACATTGTTTTCCAGTTATAAATATGCTGGAAAATTATGTCAATTCTCAAATAAATCTGTTGTATCTGCTTTTATCTGGAAGGCAAATCATATTAGGTAAAGGTGGGTGTATAGCAACTTATTTCCATTTAATTGCTTGCACCTTCCAGTAGCAGAGCACTTTATTTCCAGCTGTTTACATGATAGAAAATCCTGTAACTTACTGCAGTTTGGCAGAAACTTTAACATTTAATAATTTCTTTCATTAAAGAAAACAATTTTTTTTTTGTTTGCACGTGCCATGAGTTAGTTATAGTTCTCAGAAAGAAAATTGAAATCATGCAAAATGGTATCAGTAGGTCACAAAAAATGGAAATTTGAATTAACCATGAAAATTCCAGTCAGCACATTTCTAATTTGCATTGCACTGTAGGCCTCTGTGTGACCAGTTTCACCTAGTGACTGCCAGCAAACTCCAAAAATTACTCACCAACCAGTCGAGGAATGCACATTTTTCCCTGGTGACCCATGGCTAGTCTCTAAGCCTGTGTGACTGAAGACTTAGCGGGAGAGATGTATGAAGTTACAAGGGACAAAAATGAAAAAAGCTTTTGCTTGATGTGTGAGGAACAGCTTTACAGAAAAAATGTACTGTATATTCTAATCAGTCACAGCATCAAAAACAAAAAGAGCTTTAATTATCTTTCCCAGAAATCATATCCTATTTACCTGTCAAAGTAAATTCAGTGGGAATTTTCTTTGACATGTACCACCACCCTAAATATTATTTCATAGCAACAGCACTGCCTGATGGCAGTGGACTCATCCACCAGGACAATGGGTTAGTTTAGTATTTTCTTTTTACAGTTGCAATTTGATTAGGTTCAGACAGCAAAACTACATACATATATATGCATATATAAATCAGCCCTTTAGAATGTTAACTAAAGCAAGCCTGTCCCATCAGCAGCAAACTCTTGCCATTTCCCAGGTTATCACGATTAAAGGTCTCGGGACAGTGAACACCAGCAGAGCATTGTTGTATACACTCTCGTGGTATCTGTTTCAGAAATTAAGAGGCTTCTATTGACCTAATTACCCTGCAAACTGAAAAATGACTGTAAAAATTCACCCCCTGCATCCCTAATACAACACCTATGGGGTTATAAGCAGCGTTAAGTATGTGACCGTTTCAGTGACAGGGTGTACACTTACGCTACCTGTAGCATCTTCACTTCATATGGGGTGGAATCACGCAGCCCAATAACCTTAAAAAAAAAAAAAAAAGCTTTTTGACATGAATTTAACATTGTCATTTTGGTGGCTTACTTTAAATAAATAGAGAGTAGAACTGAAATTTAAACAGAGGTTCTAATGACTCATGCAGTGGGTACACTAACATAGTCACTTATGAGAGAAGCAGAATCCCTGAGAAAATTCCATTGTTCATAAAGAGAATTATGAGCTAAACTATGCATCTGATTTAATAGTGTTATGCTCACTGATTCAGCACTTCAGATAAAATTAGGAATTCAACAGCCGGGGAGCCACTGTGCTCTTCACATTCTGAAAATAGCTGGAGACAAAGGTAAAAAAAAGAGAAAGAGTTATGAATCACAATACCTGACTCAAACATGCTTTAATTTTAAGAGCTTTTCCATGTCCCAAGACACTATGTGAAACAGAAAAGCTCAGCACGTTCTAATATAGAAAAAAAATGTTTAAACTTGCTATTTTAAAATTAGATTCAGCACAAAGTACCTAATATTAATGTAGTCTGCTAAAAATTACATATAAAAAAAGGAAAAAAAATCAGAAGGAAAACCTATATCATGCACAGTGGGGACTTGTTTCCTTTGAGATGCCTACTTAGATTTAAAGTGGTGATGCACACAGGAGTTTGGCAGCTGTTTCATCATGTAACTTTGCTTATATTCAATATCACAGGAAGAAATGTCCTTCGGAGCAATTAAGCTGGAGCAATACGTCAACCGTTACAAATAGATAGTCAATCAAATAGGTGGCATTAAAAGTAACAACAGGTTCGTTTAGTTATTTAGTGTTCATTATAATTTTCAGCACATATTACATTCAATTTAATTGATTGTATTTCCATAGTGGCATTTTACAACAAGGTAACTATATGCTTTATCAAAAAGGAAAGTATAACCCTAATTTTAAAAGTAGTCCTAACTATATGCAGTTCTGTGAAAAACAGGACTGCATAGTTACTACTTCCATTTAAGATGGTAAGTAGCAGCCAGGAGCTGCTCAAAAACACTTTTGAGTTACTGATCATCAACAAGTGTGATCACTTCTATCAAAGCAGATGTTATGGTAGTGTGCAGGTCTGGAGCAACTGAAGGCTCCAGCCTCTGCCACAGTCTTCTTAGGAGAGGGCATCCCAGCAATTTTCCCCCAATATCAAACTATGCAATGTGCATAGAAATTGCAAAAAAAACCAAGAGCTAAATCTCAGACTCTACAGGATGTAGTTAACATGCTAAAATTTAAAGTTTATGACAGTACAGTTGGAGAAAGAGTGAAGAAGTATGGCTTGTTTGGAAAGATTGCCAGGAGAAAGCCTCTTCTGTCTAAAAAGAACATGATAGCACGGCTTAGGTTTACAAAGCTTCATCTGAACAAAGCACAAGATTTCTTGAACAATGTCCTTTGGACAGACAAAATTAAAGTGAAGATGTTTGGCAAAAATGCACAGTGCCACATTTGGAAAAAACCAACACAAACACCTCATACCAACTGTCAAGCACGATGATGATGACTTGTTTTGCAGCCACAGGATCTGGGCACCTTGCAGTCACTGAGTTGACCACGAACTCCTCTGTATATCAAAGTATTCCAGCATCAAATGTGAGGCCAATGGCGTGTTCTGGTGTCTGTGGTATAATGTTGTAATCAGTGGTACTCAGTGTTCCACTGAGGTCTGAACAGGACTGAGCAGAGACAAGTCCACTGCCAGAGGCCATAAGAAGATCATTAGTAACCTTTACCAGCACTTTCTGTGATATGATGACCTCTAAATCCTGACTGAAGCTCTTCAAATAAGCCATTCCTCAGCAGATGATCACATACTGTAGCTGATTTACAACAACTTTCAAGATTTTGTTTTAATAAAAAGGGAGGCTGGAAATTAGTCAATAATTAGCTAGGTTTTGTTACTATAACCCAAATATCAGTGAACATCACAAATCTGCATGACCTGTCACCACTTATTCTACATTTTCTAGATGAATATACTGAACCGTTATTGTATTGAATGACTGTGACCTGGACAGCTCTGAACAACATCTGCTGCTCTCTGAGGAGCAGCCACAACTCTCAGAGAAAAAAGAAAATCCACTTGGTCAGTTTCCATGCAGCATTTCCTCTGCAGAAGAGACATACTGTGCAAGCTCATTCAAACAGAGCTGCTGCCGCCTATGATTGCTAAATGTAAAAATAAATGCAAATTAATGTAAACGAAATGTAAAATTTGATATTTGTTTTAATCATCATAAAGCAAACTGTTCAAACAGTATGTCTCCGCTCACAGTTAAAGAAAATTATTGGAGTGATTAAGTAGTTTCCTCGTCTCATTCTGTTTGTCTCTTAATATGAACTCCAATTTAGTGCATCTTTACAGAGCTAATTCATCTTTTGGCTTGTTTAATTGGTCCAAAACTGTTAAAAAAAAAAATCTATATGGAACAGTCTCATGAGTCTTCATCTGGCACCTGCTGGGTATTCCATCACTGTGAAAACCTTTGTTGGCTGAGCACTTGTGTTTGCTGTGGAGACCACAAAAGGGACAGGTTAACAGAATTCAGGTAAACTACAAAACTAGTTGTACTCAGGCACACCTCAGATGGAAATGATGGGTGAATTTATTGTTCTCACTGTATGAGAATAGTGAAAATACCAGGCAGACAAGCAGAATGATTGCAAAAAAAAAAGATTTTTTTAGACCAGTGGTTTATATCTTACTAAGATTAGGAATACATAAATAGTGGAATATATGCCTTATAAGTTTGTCCCACATTTGTAAAATAACAAATGTGCATGTTCCCAATAATTTCTTTGTTCACACATAAACTCAAACCTAGAAACGTTAAATTTTGGAATTTTTGTACAGCGGATTTTATCTGGTATCAACATAGAATTTTTCATGGAGCAGCAGAGAGCAGCGCATTTATGGATGGTATCTGAGATCTCAAAGTGACTCACAAAAAAAGCCAACTGCCTGCCAAGGTTCCTGGAAAAAGTGTTCACCAGTTGTTTTGATCTCCCTCTGACATACGGCCACAATAAATATGGATAGAGAAATGGCCTTTTTTCTCTTTTGTGAAGACCGTACCCTTCCTGGAAACTGAAAAACAGTTCAGCTGTTTATTTTTGCAGAAAATAGAATCATGACTAAGAGGGCGAAAACTTTGTGCCACGGGGCTTTAAATGGATAATTTGCCATTAATGAGAGCAATTTTACAGGGTAATCTTCTTGTCAAGTTCAGTGAGAAAATCGCCATGGGCAATCAGTGACTAAACACCTATTATTATTGTAATGGTAGGTGCATATCTAGTTATACCTCGTGAGCCAATGGCTGTGTGCTTTATTTTAATGAAGTTTAATTTCAGTAATATATTGTAGATATAGAGCACTGTATCCTAAGAATGCCTTTCTCAATACAATTAAACTGTAACCTCGGGTATTTTTGAGGAGAATCTGATTTTATCCCAGACTACTTTTGTTTGGGACATTTGTAATGAACATGCCTTTGCCATTTATGTTTTCGCTTTCCTGCTGTCATCACCGTTTACGTACTTGCGTATTAAACAGGGCAGGACTCATCACCCTGCAACCCCCAAAAAAGAGAAGCTTCTAATGTGGAAAAGGTCACAAAGATGATCTACTTTAGATCAATCAGTGATCTCTTCTTTTTTTTTGTTCAATACAATTGTTGAAAATAACAGGTGTTCAACAGGTAAACCAAATGCTGTTAAAGCCATTTGTTTGCTACTTTATTTTCCAGTCTACTTCAGAAAGCCTGGCGCTCACTTCTTTTTCCTAGTTTGGTCCACCAGTTCCTGAAAAATTTGTTCTTTGCTTAGATTGTCTTTGCACACTAGATGTTGCTTTTGGCTCTTAACAATGTCTTGGCAGCTATCAGTGTGGGTGCTCATGGGCTAGAGCCGCACATGTTAAGAGCCGCTGATACACAACCATATGGACTGGCAAACAAAAAAGATAAAAGCTGTGAAGTGCCACAGATTGTGGTGGTGATTCTCAGCGGGATAATCAACAAACATTTTACAATTTACAGCCATTTATGCTACATTTGCACTGCAGAAAAGAGTGGTTGTCACAACAAAAATTATTTTAACTGTGTGCAATGAGCTTGAGATTTTGGTGGGGACCGGGTTCACAATCACTCGCTGTCTGTTGACATCCTCAGACTGACTTGGGTGTGTCAAGACAGTGTTACAAAGATGGAATAAGGACTCTGTTTGCAGTTGAATGGGGTCAAGCTGACAATTGCATGCAATCTGTTTGTGATAATAGATTGATTAACTGTGATAAATTGGTGAAAATCGCAACTCTGTTGCCATCTGCTGTAAAGCTGTTGCTGTGTATATACACAGAAATTCACATTAAACAGAATTTTATGTTAACTACTTAACAAGTCCAGAAATTCCTCCACAAATAGTGATGTAGTTGCTGCAGGAAGGCAAATTAACTGCAAAATGACAGAGGCATGCAGCAACCATGCTCTTATATCCAGTAGGAATGTAACTAGAACACAACCAGTTGGCCACCAGCTGAATTGAGTGCCCTTTTCCAAAGAGATGCTTCACAAACAAGTTGTTCTCATCAGCACAGACTCAGTCAGATTGTTTCTAATGTGTTGGCAATTTGTCTGTGTTTATACATTAGATGCAATTGTTTGCAAACCTTTGCAAAATTGTCTGACAGTGAGTGCAGTCAGACTGTGGTTGTTTGGAAACACGTTGCCTCCCACCAGGTGACCTGTTCAGTGGCCTTGGAACTGAATGTGTCCGACTACAGGTTGAGGGTATTGCATGCGCAACCTCTGGGCAACCAGTTGGTCACTACAACTGTTTGCAATGCAAAATATATCAGTGCAATCACCAGGTAACCACGAGTCACATAAAGGTTGCCTTCCTGTTTTTACTCTAGTGTATTTGAGCCATTAATTCACTGTTAGAATAGTATCTTATGGAGGTCCACATTTCAGCATAAAGGAAAGTTCTTCAAATATAATACCTGATGTGACAGCTCTTGGTTTGCCTTGGATTAGCTTTTTTTTCCTCTGTATTTTTCATACTGTCTACAGTGTAGGTCACTGTTTCTTTTCATATGAACTGCCTGCATTTGGGGACATTTTCAGTGAGTTATGAATACAGTTTTTTCAGCAAAAAAAAAGAAAAAGAGAATTGCAAATTATGTTTGTATTTGCCCCTCCAATGAACCTGTGTTTTAAATTTCATGATTTTTCCTGATTTAATACCCACACTATAAATATTTCAACCCCAAATTTGTTTAAGTGTGTCCATGTGGGCGTGTTGTCAAAAGCAATGGCACAACAGATATCTAATGTGAATATGATTCAGTATGAATAAAGGAACGGCAAAGGCTCCAGTGTAACCTGCATATTCCAGTAGTCCCAGAAGCTGCTCTGGGTTGAATGAGGTAAAGATCTGCATATACTTGTTAAATCAGTTAGTCATAGTCTGGCCTAATAATAACAATATAGCTGGATAATTTCCAGCCCAGAGAGTTCTCCTTACTTTTTATCCACCTTTCTCTTTAGCTCTGCTGTACCTACAGGTATTTCAAAAATGCTCTGAGAGAGAGAGGGAGAGAGTGGGTGAGGATGAGGCAGACATGTCGCTGGTGCTGGAACATCAGGGCCAGTCTGTTAGGGCTGTCTTTCTCTGTCACAGTCTCAGCCACTTCTCTGTTATCTGTACTGAACACATGTCCACCCGTGCTATTACACACTGACTGCTAATGGAGCATAAGACTGAGGTGGACCTCCCATTCACTGTTGGCTCCACCACTGCCTCTCTGACTCATTCTTTGCTGCAGAGACACAAACATGTGTGCAAACAGCTTCTTGAAAATCACACATTTTCTATGAATTAGAAATGTATTTCATTTCTTCTTTTTTTTTTAACAAAGCTTTGACAAAGTATCGTTTTTTTGATGGTTAAAAAAAAAGATCATTTCCACAGAGATGAACGACCGTCGGCTTTGCTGGAGGCCAAATAGCTGTAATAGAAATGGTAATGTTCTCCCTCTATCTGATCACGTTTGGTTTGAGATGCATTCTCTGGGTGGCAATTTGAGTTATAGTGCTTTCCTATTTCCTTCCTCCCTGTCTTTCTGACTTCTAATAACACAGTAGGATGCTGAGAGAAGACTGTTTAGAGCCTGACAGAAAAGCAACTCAATGAATTTGATGTCACTCTCTGATCTTTCAGACCCTACTCACATCCTCATACAGGCGTGTGCGGGAGAGCACATTTATTTCCTCTAATCCTTTTTCATGGTGCTGTAGGGCTGGAGGCTGTCCCAGTATGTAATGGGCAAAGTCAGGGAAATGCTCCGGACAGGTTGTGAATACATAAGAGTACATAAGGCTAAAAGAGATAAACAGGAACATTCTTAGGGGTGAGTCTTCAGCCTGATTCTTGTTTATAGTTGTTAACCTGTTACCACAGACTTTTTCCATTATTACTTTCCCTGAGGTCCTCTGAAAAATGTTAAATTCTCAGTTTTAGCTTGACACAAATCTTCTTTGAATGAATATGATTCTTAGACAAGTGTTTATGAACTGCTGCTGTTCTCTGTATTTGTGCAATTACCAGCTACGATGGCTGGATAAGCAGTTAAGAAAACACTTGGATCTATTTTAGACGCATTTTGCTCATTTTTATCTAAATTTCACCAAAATCCAGTCTGGAATAGTTTTTGTCTTCAAAAGCTTTGTGACCATGTTCTCATCCCAGGGCATCAAACACTGCGGTTCTGTCAGATGCTGCTGGCGTCACACAGATAGACACAAGGTGTCCTCTGGCGCTGGTACCTTCACACACCGACTGCAGCAATATTGGAGGCTGAGAGATAACTCTTCTCTTGTAAAGAGCAGCACAGTTCGCATTTATGGCCTGGAGTGAATCACAAGTGTGTCAGTCAGGAGTGCTGTTTGGGACCTTTGTGTATTGCACTTTTTCACTTGTTGGAACACTAGCTTGCCTTGTAAAATAAAGAAAAATTAAGAAAATATGTATTTGCATATATATATATATATATATATATATATATATATATATGCAGTTCATACAAACACCTACTGGACTGAGGGAAGGTGTCAGGAAGTAAAACTACCATAATTACAAGCATTAAAAAAACGGCAATTTACATAATAAAGCACACAAGGAAAAACATAAAATAAAAAATGTGCAAAATATATAATGCAATCAGAACTAACTTTTAACACATAAAATATAGAAAAATATGAAAAAGTGAGAATCATCTCACTGTTACTACAAACCTCGCGCTGCACCAATGCCAAAGGTATTAAAAAATGGCATTATGACATCCACTACACATCCACCGTTCACTTGACACCCCAGAAATAAGAACAGGCCAGAACAGTAGTAATTTTTCCAAAGCAAATTTCAGCTTTTTCCCTGTGGATTTAGGACCACAGCTTAATTTCAAGATGACCAAAATAAAGTGCCAGGCCTGCGCTTGTTTGATCCAGCACGTTGCTGTAATGTGGGAGGAAGCTGGAAGCACAAGAAAGTCATTCCACCCCATCTTCCCTCCCACAACTGTGCATCATGAAGAGGAAAGCAAAGCATGTCTTCAAACATTAAACTCTAGCCAAAAAACTTTAAAACTTTAGCAGTGGCAAATGTCACTACAATTTATATACTTTAAGGTTTTGTCTGATTTTTCAATACAAATATCTCAGTCGCCTTTCTCACACATGCATTGCAGCTCTGAACTTCTCTGGATGTCAGACCATTCGGTACTGCTGGATTGGACAGTAGCCAGGCTGTCTGATGTCTGATACTGTGGGCTGCATGTGTTTTATATTTATAACCTTCAAAAACTGTTCAGTCAGGACAGAAAAGGTGTGAGTTCATGTTTTAACATTTTGGTTTTCACTCATCTTGTAATAATTTAACCTAGGCCAAAATTTTTCCCCCAGGCTTAACACTGACAGAGGTACTTGTAAAAAAGTATTAAATAAGTAAGTATAAGTTAAATGTATGCGCAAGCATATCCTATGGGATTTTTTTTCTTTGGACATGAAATAAAAATACTTGTTTATCTTTATAAAACTGTCTACAGATTGATGTTAGACAACACCACTAAGAAAAAATAGCTTTTCCAATAATTTATTCAGCAAACGTAACATTCTTCTTTGCAAAAATAAGTAGATACTTGGCCTTAGGAGCTAGTGTTGCCTCTTTAAGAGATTTCTTTTTTCTTTTTAGAGGCATTTTGCATAATTGTCACTCAGTCTTTGACTGATATGTTCTACCACTCTCTGTAAAAATGCTTTTCTTTGAAGGTTTTCTTGAATGTACTGCCTGTACTCTCACAACATTTCAAATCAGGGCTTTGACTTAGCCTTTCCACAACTTTCATTTGTGCGATCAGTTTCCTGCTAAAAGTCGACTTCAGGTTCAACTTTAGACAGATGGGCTCACATTATCTCCACTCACTCTTTGCTATGAAGCAGAATTCATTGTTGGATCAGTGAATGCAAGCTTCCCATTCCCTGAGGCAGCAAATCAAGACCAAAACATAACATTCCCCTACTATGCATTTCAGATGCTATGAACTCTCTGATCTTCTCCAAAGAGATTTGACAACTCACCATTTTCCCCATCTCCAAAATGTTTGAACATGTGCAGAACATTTTTCTGTGAAGTTTACAGACTCCAGATTTTAGGTGGGGAGTGACATTTGCATCTTTCCGACCTGGTCTATATGATCACGTATGTAGAATGTAGTAGTGCTCTAATTTTTTCCTGACAAAATTCTGGTACAAGCCAAATTTGTGCAATCTCTATAAGGCAAAAACAGAGTTTGTACAGTTCTGAAGAGCTTGAAAGCCAATATTTGGTATGACCACCTTTATTGTTCAACACAGCCTGAACTCTCTTAGGCAGTTTTTTTGCAAGTTCTTCATATAGTCTTCAGGAATAGTTCTCCAGGGTTCTTGAAGGACGTTCAGAGCTCTTTTTTTGAATATTTGCTGCCTTTTGTTCTGTTCTCTGTCAAGACGGTCCCACACTGCTTCAATAATGTTGAGATCCGGACTCAGGGGAAGCCAATCCATGGTTGATAGTGTTTCTTTGCAGGTTTTTTTTTTTTTTTTACTGCGTTGGCAGTGTGTTTGGGATCATTGACATGCTGAAAAATGAAGCTGATGCCAGACGGTATTGCCAGGTGAATCAAAGTCTCATGGCACTTTTCTGAATTCAAAATTTCATCAATTTTGCCAAAATTTCCAACAACATTGGCTGAAATGCAGTCCCAGACTTCAGACTTCAGTGAACAGTAGTTGGATCAAAACGAAGGGCCAGATGTATCTCTCAGGTCATGTGTCAGGTCTTTGTTGGATTTGTTTTCCTATTTCTTAAAGACATGACTTGCAGATAATGTCCATCTGCTGTAGATAGTTATTTTTAGGCCAGCCACTTCTTTTGTCCTCCAATTGTCCAGTTTCCTACATTTCTTTTTTTTTTTTAAAGACGCATGCTGAGATGTACCAAATTTTTGGCTAATAGCTCCTGGGAAACATTTCTTTAAAAATAGTCAGGTCCAAGGACTGGACTGAAAATAAGTAAAAATACACAGCAAGTGTCTGTTGCATGAGATAACTTAAGAAAATAAAAATTAAAAAACAAACAAACAAACAAACAAAAAAACGCACACATACACCCCTTCAAAGCAAAATGGAAAATTATGTGTCTCAAGACTTTCGGACACACACACACACACACACACACACACACACACACACACACACACACACACACACATACACACACACACACACTCACACACACACACACACACATGTCTATCTCCCATGGCTTGTGTCTTTGGACTGAAAACACCTCCCTCCTCTAACCACTTTTTCTTTGATTAATCACAGCTTGATTGCACTGTGAGTAGCAGCCATCATGTCCAACATTTTCCATCTTTTGATGCGACACAAATAGATTTTATTTCAGTCCTGGGAAGATTCTTTATATCTTTGTCTGAATGGGAGCCTTTAAACTCCCGTTAATGTCTGCTAATCAAAGCAAATAAAAAATGATTTGGTAAGCAGCATTATTGAAGATCATGTAGCATCACATTCATCACAGCATTTCAGAATCATTCTGTCTGCCAGAGAGAGATCCCTGGGGCCAAATGCACTAAACAAAAGGCAGTAAAAAGAGAGAAGACTTAGTGGATGACAGTGACCAATGAGCACCACTGTACCCTCAGGCTGAACCCTGAGCCCATTTAATCTGGTGTTCTTCACTTTCTCATCACTCCACAGGATAGGCTCTGCTTGCTCTTAGATCTACTAAAGCACATCAAAAAGTCCATGTTTTAAAAAACTTTTTAATAGATGTCAGACTTTATTTTTTTTAGAAAGTGGTAAAGGCTTGTTAAAAAAGACAGGAGAGTGGATATTTATATATTTTCAAGAGCAACAATTTGCTCTATGTAGGGGTAATAAAAAAAATGAGCTTAGATATGAAAACATCAACTGCTGTGACTGGAAAATAAGCATTAAAGTTACAAATACGCAGTCTGTTATAGTAAATAATTTCAGCTGCCATGACCTCTAATTAAAAGACTGTGCTAAGGGATTTTGAAAGGGGAGAAAGCTGTTTACTGGGTCAGGGAAAGGGCCCAATCCTTCAGAACAATGAATGGACTGAAGAAAATTAGCTGCCACTGTATGAAGTTTCTCAACATTACCATTAGCTAAATACAGATTATTCTGAGGCTAAACACCACAGCACATGCAACATTTACACTGATATATATACTACAATGTTTTGGAGGCAAGATTTGAGCTTCTGGCTGTTTTTTTTCTATGCCTGAGCAATTCATGTATACTACTGCAGAACAAAGCACAACTAGATAAAAGAAAAAGCTGAACACTTCAGGTGCCTGGTAGCTGAATTCAAATCACATGAATTCTAATAGGCCCTGCATGAAGGGGTAATAATTTCTTAGAAATTAATACTGTGGTGTCAGAACTCTGAATTGTCATCCACATCCAAGATCATGTCAGCAAGTTTAAAAAAAATAAAAAAAACATTTTCAGTGGGCTCATTCCACAGCTGGAAAAGCAGCTGAGCCAATCAGAGTTTTGTTGGCAGGATTATGGAGATATCATCTGCTAGGAAAATAGAAACATGTGTAACCAGTGTGAAGAAGATTGGCTGAGACTGCAGCTATGCTGGCGCTATGAACAATATTGAAATGTCTTATAAAACTGGTGTCCATTCTGCCTTCCATGACACATGATTAATATAAGTCCTGAAGTAGCTATAACATCTTCTGTGTCATTATGATGCAAAAAGCTTTGTAAAGCTCCTGCTGGGATAAAAACATCCAAACTGAGGCAGCCAGATCATGACCATGAGAAGGTTCTGATTCAAATTTTCTCGTCATCTGGCTGTGTTTCTGTGTGAGGTTTGCGACTTATCCCTGTACCTGTGTGTTTTTCCTTACAGGTCCTCTGCCTTCATGCCGACAGGCCAGTCATCCATGCCACAGATACAGCCACTTAAAATCCTCCTACTTCTGGGACACATCAACTTCCCACTATAAACACGCCCCTTTCACTCAGTTGCAGTGTCACTAAGAAATTGTGCTTTCCATCACAAAAACTTTGACTAATATAATTCCTGTGATAGCTTTCATTCATGAAAGATAAATAGTTTAAGTTAAGTTTTGAAAATGTAAAATGGATGGATAATACTCAATTTGACCATTTAGACATTTTGCACTGTCAATCACCAGAACTATTCCCAGCAAACATTTCTTCATTCATCCATTTCAATCAAATCTAATAGATATAATTTAAAATAATAAAAAAATAAATAAATAAAATGTTCTTTCTTATAGATCCAAAAGCAGATGTGGATGTTAAGTCTGAGACTGGTCAAAATAAATTTTGCATTTATTGTTTGTTACTTGTTCAGACTTCAGTTTGATTTACAATTATACCCTATACTTTTCTCTGTTAGGTTACAACTTAATATTTTGATTTATAAATTTCATTCAAATTTGATATTTAGCAAAAGTCTCAAGCCACCCATCATTATATATATATATATATATATATATATATATATATATATATATATATATATATATATATATATATATATATATATATATATATATATAGTATTGGCCAGACTTTCATCTACTGTATTGTTTTAATGCTCTCCATGCTTTATGAAGGTGTTATTCTTTGGACATTGTCTGCTTTTTAAAATTAATTTTAATTGCAGTCCTTGCACCTGAAGAGGAATGTTTGTTTGTTAAGACATTTAAAAATGAAATACGAATCATTCAAAACAGGCACCTAACTTACGGATAAATCCAAATTTGATTATTTTTTTTTCAAATTGTCATCAATATGAATGGAATGTGGTGAAGTGAGAGGAACAGCAGTATGTAAAACACAGTGGAAGCACCATCATTGTTTGGGGCTCCATTTCAGGCAGTGGTGTTGGATCTTGGCAAAATTCATGGAATTATGAAATTAGAAAGCATCAGATTTGGATTCACTATGCTCTTTCCTTCTAGATTGGCAACAGCCTATTTTTCAGCATGACAATGATCCCAAACACACTGCCAACACAGTAAAAGCATACCTGGATAGAAAAAACACACAATGGAACACTATCAGTCATGGATTGGCCTTCCCAGAGCCCGGACCTCAATATTATTGAAGCAGTGTGGGGTCATCTTGACAGAACAGAACAAAAGGCGGCCATCATCCAAAGAGCTCTGAATGTCTTTCAAGAAGCCTGGACTTATTTTGTCAACAGCTCAGTCTCCTCTGAAACTCAGTTTCCAGTCTCCTTCCTAGACAGTGCCATTTTCAAGCTTCTCTCTTTCAAACAGCTCCTTTCCTTCACAGCGGTGGGCATCTACACACAGAGAGCACAGGTAAGTCCAAAATCTCAGTTTCACAGGAATATGTACTACTGCAAGGAGCCAAACTGAGGGAGCAGATGCAACGCAACAGTGAAATACACGAGTTGCCCATAGTTTGCATGGAAGTTTGAATGCCAACTTGTAATTTTTTGCAAACTACTTAACAAGCTGTAGTGAACCCCTGAAAAGTGCAACACAAACTGGAAATGGAGCCAACTCACCTTCAAAGAAGGAGTTAAACCTTTTGAAACATGTTGATTTCAGTAATAAGGCACCCATTTTACTTTGAAGGTGAACGTTCTCCATTTCTAGTCCACTACTGCTTGGCGAACAATTAGCAAGTGCAGACATGTTGGTATCTTCCATGTAAACTACCGGTGACCACAGCAGTCTGTTCATGGCAAAACAAGTGCAAGGAGCTTTTATAATACTTTATTTTTCATTCAAAGTTTTACATAATATAAAGAATCATACATGAATGCAAACAGAACAGATACAAAACAATATTAATGTCCATCCAGCAAGGTTTAGGAGAGAGAAAAAGAAGAGAAAAGAAAAAAAATCAAGTACAAAATAAGTTATCACCCTTTTCTGAGCGGTATGTGTCCCATTTTTCCCAGAGGGCGTTGCCCTTTTCTTTTTTGCAGCCTTAGATTAAAAGTCAGACGTTCCATGCACCGAATGTTATTAACAATTGAAATCCATTGACTAATGGTCGGTGGGTCCCTACTAAGCCACCGCTTTGTTATGGCCTTTTTGCTCGCTGTCATAAAGATTTTTAGAAGATATCTATCATTTTTTGATAACTGTGGGTCCTTACTTCCCAGGTAGAAGGACAGAGGTGAACTCAATATCATAGCCCAAGATTTCTTTACTAGCAAGGAGCTTTTTGATGCAGCAACCTCTCACCTAGTGAGAGTCAACAACCTTCAGCAATCCACTCTGGGAATAGACTTTTTTGTTTGTTTTTTTTAACAGTTAGACTGCTGAGGCACTTATATGGAATTTGTGAAAGTACTGCTAATTGTGTTATTACTGGCTGATCAACTGCCCCCTTTTTTTTTTTCCCAGTTTTTCCACCATAAAACATGAGCAAGTCAACAAGCTATGACCTGACATTATAAAAGCAGGATTACTTTCTGCAACAAAAATTTTGAATACAAGATTTTTACATTTTCTGTTACAAAAATAATGCCCATTCTCCACAATACAACTTCAGTGAAACTACTTCAGCGTCTACCAGTGACTCAGATAAATTCTCCAGAGACGTGCAAAGAATAATTACCACTTTTATTCCAGGGTGAACAGCAAAGTGGCCATTCAGGAATCCTCAAGTGGCTCACCAGTGCTGAGCCCCAACATACTCAAACTCTAAATGTGATCCACTTGTGATATAAAAACACTGTATTCTCAGACTTCAGTCGCTGTGGGATTGAAATGAATGAATTTCCTTCCTTTTTACCGAAATTAATCCATCTGTGAATTTTGCTATGCAGGAGTATGTAGGAAAGAAAATGAAAAAAAGATTGTTCTTTAAAACTATTATTTTAATGGGAATAGGAACTCGAATGGCACACGTCTAAAGAAAACAGCACTATAAATCTTATCTGCATACAGATCACTTACAATTAAATTATTATACCGACACTCTTTCAGAGGCCTGTTTCAACGAATAGAACACTTGCATCACTTTGATTAGTTTTTACATTGATGGATGGATATTGAAGGCCATTTCATGATTGTCACCAAGCAGTTGTCCTGTTTGAATAAATTTACCAGATCAAAGTTGCGTTCCTGGCAATGGAAGCGGCACATGCATTAGCCATGCATCCACTTTCTCCTTAGGGAGGGGACGTACCCATTAGTCGAGAAAATGATTTGATCATTTCTGTCAATGACAGCACTGTGAACAAGCTCATTGCATCACAGAGCACTATCAAGAGCATTAACCTCAATCACATTCCCTTTCTTGAGAGCTTTCAAGTTTACTTGGTTTCCCAAGATAGAAGCTCTTGTAGCAATGCCTTATACTTTCTGACTTAGTGTCTCAGTAATATTCTGAATCACTTGGGATTTGCCCATGAAAAGAATCAACAAGTCCCAAGTGCAGGTTTGAATTTCATTTAAGCCTTAGTCTTAATGCAATCCTGTTTGGCTTCTTGTTATATTCTGCATTATTTCCAGATCCAAATCTCTTTCCCTGTTTCTGAAACTCAAATCTTTCCCACAGATTCCGTGTGCTGTACCAAATACAAAGTGAGGTACTGTTTAAAGATTCAGAGCACCACCAAACAGCTGGATAGTTCCTATGAGTGTAAAGTCTGTGCTATTTTAATTGATGGCTAAATATGTTTGTAGTGCTTACTTCCTGAAATTGCCCCTAATCAACTTAATGAGCTACACTTTCTCAAGCCACCACTTTAAAAGGTGGAAAAAATGGCAGAGACGATGACGGGAGAAAGCATGAGTCCAGAGCGAGAGAGAATGGTGGGGGAAGACATGAAGAAGCGTTGTGTTTTGGCAAGCATCAAAGTTGAGCAGCCAGTGGCAACAATGCCAGTGTGGGTCAAGTGGACCATGAGGAAAATTCCAGGGGGAATGGTTCATGGCAAGGAGCCATGGGTCTATATGACTGCCAGTGGCCTGGATTTTAAGGGGTTGCTTACTGTGAACACCTCTGTCAACAGCAGGGGGACAGGCCACTTTTATTTTACCAAAAAAAGATTGATCATTGTAGTCTTGTTGTCACAATCCAGCTCAAGGCATGTGACAAAAAAGGGACACCACACACAGATGTGGGGGGTTACCAAATATTTTATAATTCATTTATCATATTTAATCACTGGAGTTTAAGTCGATTTAATGGTTGGTAGAGAAACCAAAAAGATAACCCGAATCCATGTCAGCACACCAGTGCATGGACATGCATGCAGAATGTGCTAAAACCAAGGAACCAATACATTGTGTCAGCAAAAAAGCCTCCATTAGGAGAAGAGGTGCAAACAGGAACTTGCTGTAGATTCAGGCAAGGCTGCTTTTTTAGTGTACCTGAGCTTGACATGCTCAGGTGTGCAGCATCTGAAATTGGGTCAGCTCCACCCACTAGTTACCTGAAAAAGAGACAGGCAACAAGAAAACAAGGCAAACCTAGTGGCCATCACACTCTACCCCATAGAACAGGGTTCCTACCCTGAAACAAACAGAACTATTTACATTATGAATAAACTTAACATATGGATATTAGACATGTACTATACAGTATATATAACCAACCTTATTGCCAAACACCTTTGTATATACTTACTCCTTCCACCTCCAGACTCTTATCTCCAACCTCAACAACCTTGGCCCCTAGGATCAATTTAAAAGGAAGGTGACTTATCAGACTGTTACACTAGCAAACAAGGAGAAGCCCAGCTTGATGAAGATAGCACTGCAAGGTTGTTTTCAACATATACTGAACTTCACAGTCAGTTATCTTCCTCTTTCCCTCAGAAATCTTTGTCTGATTGGTTTTGCATCACCCACATCAATTTCATGCTCAATCAGTCATTCTAGAAGATGCATCTCCAAACAAAGACGGGTAACTTCTAATTAATGTAGACAGTTCAACATGCTTGTCAACAGGCAAGTGTGACAGCCACAGTGGCCGTCACACTGCAGTGAAAGCCACTGATCCTAATTTAAAGAATCACCTGTGGATTGTAATACTGTTGTCCAGTTTTGAGCTTTTTTTTCTTTTAGATTTTATGTTGTCCTTTTACTGTTTTGTGCTAAGAATCATTGGAGTTTAAATCAATTCAATAGTTTATTCTCTTTTTTTTTTTATTAATAAGCCTTTCATATTTAGTTTCATATTTATCTTTTTAAATTATTTGTTATTATAATAGACTCTGGCTAGAAAATTTAGTTAACTTTGGTTGTATCACAACCCCTATTTTCTCAAGTTGTGAATTCCCCACACCTCTCTAAGGGCTCTCTTTATGTTTACATGTGTCTGTATTGCTTTTGCTTTGCTTGATCTGTCTGATCCTTCAAATATAACCCAGGAAAATGAAGTGTTGCCTTTGATGTAGTTCCCAACTTCAAAGCAGCCCATATGAACAGCTCTTACTGGCTAAAAGTTGTTCAAGCTTGGGCTTTTGCAGCAGTCAAGGCAGACAACTGCATAAAGACCAGTTCCCAAGGGGACCCCACGGGCTCACAAACTTTACCCTATAGCAGTGCCTGAAAGTTGCCATGGCAGCTACTACAGCACCCTCCCATTAAACAACCAGTGAATTATTCCTTAAAGGCCCCTTCTAGAGCATGTTCAGCAAACTGTGAGCTACTGGATTTTTTTAAGCAACTGACACACCCCATTTCTTCCGAAACAAATGACTTTAATCACTCAGTCATGGAGTGAATCACCTTCAACCTGCACTCTTTTTAATGGCCAGTAGGAGGCAACTCTTTTGGTTGCATTTGTATAGCAGTTAGTAGTTCAAAAACGCCAAGATGGTGTTTGATGAGAGAAAGGATCAGCTCCAGGCTTCAAAACAGGAATTCACTGAACAATGGGTGACATCACAATTTGAAAGTCCATCTTTTATATACAACAGGAACATTGTAAACAGGTACTGCCATTACTGCATCCCTGCTCACAATACTGAGGATGACCTTTTCATCGAGCCAAGTGCACACTGTGAAGGACAAGAAATTGGTGTGCCGGTCACACGGCCCAGGCTCTACAGGCACCAAATCAATGGTGGGATATGTGTTTATAATAAAGCCCCAGATTATTTACTGTTCTTATAAATGTTCTTTCAGTGATATTGCAGAGCTCAGGTACCAATCGCATAGGCTCAGAAATTTAGAGCAGCACACATTTCAAATGAATTGTTTATCAAAAAGATCAGCCAACCTGGTGAGAGTCGAAACTGTGATAAAGATCAGGCTGCTGTGTGCATTGAGCTATCTAAGTATATGGGCTGATATGTGGATTAGGCTTATTGCCATATTAAGCCCACAGATCTTCAGAGGCAATTTAAATTTTATTTTACCCATGAAATGCATTTAAAATGAAAACCTCATACATGTTTTTTTGTTTTGTTTTTTGCTACTAAAGTAGAAACTGTATTTAAAATAATACATACAGTATAAAAGTTTTTTTTTCTTTGTTTTAGCTTCTTTGTTTTAGCTTTAACCCTTAAATACTGTTCATATTTCATGTCATCACAGTGTGGTGTGGGTCAGTTTTGACCCAAGACGTTAGACCTGCGTTTGAACTACAGATCTGTTTAGACTGTCTAAATATGACCCTGCGCCTCACCAGTGGGCTGCACCGTTCCTGAGCTGCGTTCAGGCCTGCAACAGTTTGAACTGAGTGTCATTTTAGTTTCTTTTATTGCCAGCTATACAGGATGGGTGAGTATGTCCAAACTTTTGATTGGTACCATAGGTATAATTATCTGGGCCAATAGGATATCTCTTAAGCATGGCATTTTGTGTTATTCTGAATGTGTTTATTAGGTAAAGAGTGAAACCTAACAGTGAACACCTGAAAAGAAAAAATGTAAATAATCATTCTGTTTTTTTCTAAGTAAATGTTCCATATCTTTTTCTCTAAACCACTGTGTTTATTGACTATTCTTGATATTCTAAGGGGATTGGTTGATGCATTTTGCGGTAATTTGAAGGCTAATAGTTCCGATGAAGAGTTACTGAATTACACGGTGATTACCCGGTGCAGTGTACGTGTTTATGGTTAATAAGTCATTGAACGTAAAACAGCCCATGATTTAAAAAGTGAATAATTGAATACACCAAAGGGAAATTCAATTAAGTTTATCAGAGAAACCCCATGTTCTTTGGAGATTTAAAAGAACTCAGGTTAGCCACCTCTCACTATAGCCACACGTGCTAGAGAGGCGCTACACACAACCATTAAGCACCGCCCTCACTGCTTTATAAAAAAAAAAACTTCATAACTACCATTTATAATTATCAGCATTAATTCAACATGTATTAACAGCACACAGAGTCCAAGTTTCTGCAAAGTCTTTGCAATCACAGCAGTGGTTGGAGAACTTGCACGTGTTTCCCACACTCACTGAAATGGCAGCTCAGGTGCCGTCATAATCATATCACACCTCGAACCCTCTTATGATCTATGTTTTAATCTCAGTTATCTCTCAGAGTTAGTTTAATCTCAGTGGCAATCATTTTATTCTATACACTTCAAGCACTTTATGCACCTCACATCCATGGTCAGTGTTGAATAAACACTTAACCATAAGGAATACCAGGAGGAAGCCTACATAGGGACAGGATGAACATGTAAACTGCACACAGAAAGACCCCAGCTGGTACGTGAATCAGGAACTTTCTTGCTGTGCACCATAGGTGATCACTCCTACGTTGTTGTACTATTGCACTGTTTACCCTTCAAAGACCAGCAGGTTCTTGTCTCTGCAGGAAGCTGGGCAAATGTGGTGGGAACACAGACAGTTCTCCTGACTGTGTCAAGGTCCCCCTTTAACTGTGTCACCACTGCTCCGCAAAAGATACGCACAGACGTGGCACATACAATTCCACAGTTTCAAGATTCCCTTTAACCACTTATTTTCCTTGACTTGACCCACTCTGGTGGTTCTAAAATGTATCTGAACTGATATTTGTCAGGTATGACCATGGACAGGCTCGGTGTATGAAATTTTATAGCACCTGTACAAAAATATAAAATTAAAAAATATTTCCTTTTTTGAGTATTTTGGATCACTTAGGAAAAGTCATTACATTTCAGGCTAAAAGAATTTCATTTATGACATGTTTATTACTATCAAATATCAAAACAGGTCAATTTTGACCTAAACAGTATGACATGGTGAAGCCGACTTTCTTCTGATTGGCTGCCCCTCACTAACAGAAGGTTGGAGAATCAGGCGGATGGTGCTGTGCTCACACCCAGAGGTATGGGCCTAAGACAACCATATTACAGATATCTGTTGTCATCGTTATCAAAAAGAGCTAAAAGTAGGAAAAACAGTCTGAAGCTTTAAACTATAATAGCTGACGATGTATTCCATTAAATATGAAAATTCAGATGAACTATTTGCACCTTTTGCCACTAAACTTTATTGTCTAATCCTCATGTGCCCTCTGGCTCTGTGGCTCCAAAAGTCTATGAAGTGTGGTGTGGTCTGACCCTGGCTGAACTCGTGGCAGTTGGCCATCAAAGCACTGCTCTCCACTCTTCTCCTCTTTCATCTCAGCTATCTCTCCTGCAGCCTGGTCAGAGATTATCACCGCATGCAAGGGGCACCGGAACATAAACCAGCACAGCAGGAAAGCAAAGGTTGAGTACAATGTGGCCAGGAGTGGATACTGATAATATACTGCTACCTCCCTCATCTATATTAATATTTCATATGCATTAAAACCCTATGATATTAACAGTCTGTCTGGCTCCTCTAGTTGAGAGGCCGCCCTCATCTTCGTCCTCACTTTTTTCGTGTATATCCCAGCATATTACCAGGTTCCAGCAGCATCTGCAGGACCCGCACACAGGGACAAAGGAGATTTGGGCCATAGGGGGCCAGTGTTTTTTTTCCTCAATGAGAACATGACTAAGAATAATAGTGCTCAGTGATGCGCTGAGGCTGTCTGCACTGGTGTGCACAACAACATTGATTAGATTACTTCCCTGACTAATGGCCACTTCCCCTCCCTTAGAGGAGAAAGTGAATCTCTATCTGATAGCCAGTCTTCCATTCAGGCCTGGCTCTATCCACCACTTCTTTATCTACTGCACATCCATCTTAGCTGACACAGAAAAGGAGAAATCATTAAAACTATTTGATATCCTCATTTTTTTGTCACAAATTCAGCAATATGAACTTTAAAGAAACGTCTGTGCTTCTGTACCTGAAAACAATGAGTCAGCACCAAAATTATCGATTCAGATAAGGAGCAGAATACAGTGCCATTTGCTCACATGTGATCGGTATTCCCTGTAGACTCTTAAGAGTTTTAATCCCCTTGCACTTTAACCTTTTTATTTTTATTTTACTTTATTTTTAATTTCTGAGTTTTTATTTCCCGCCGCAATCCTGGCTATTCCCATGGGCACTTTTCAGCACTTCTACTTAGCACTCCAATTACAGTTACTTACTTTACTCAAATACCCAAAACAGGGAATTTTAACATTGTCGATAAACAAACCATGAAAATATAAAATAATAAGATGAGATGAAAGAGGCTGAAGATCTTTAACTAATATGAAGAGATGGAAAATTTATATTGATTTCAAAAGGTTCACTACCACACTATTAGATGTATTAGGCCTATATACTAACATCAGCATGCCAACAACCCTGTACTGAACTGATATGTTCAGTATTATATTCATACAAATTATGGATGAATACAAATTACATCTGAGGTTCATATAAATGTCAATTGTTTAGTAAAGCGGAGGGACATTAACTGGTACAACTATAGCTTTTTCATTAGAAAATACCTGCACCTCAAAATGTATTTAGGAATTTTTTCCATGAAAGAAAGAAATGTTCTGGAAACAAAACAGCCCAAAAATCTCAACACTGACAAAAGCACAGGTCTTATTTTAAGGTTTTTCATTCATCCTGTCAAACCTTGCCAGTTAGAGATTTACTGAATTCATCCTCTGTGAATGTTTGCATCAAGTCATCCAGTAGTTGATTCTGGATGCGTGACTTCTCACCAGTTCCCACCAGATCACTGGCTAGTGCACCAGGTGAGCATCAACTAATCACCTGCCTGCAGTACTTAAGGGTCACTCTTCCACTTTCCACTGTGCCAGATTATACTGGCAGTTGTAGTGGTGCTACCCTCCAGGCTCCTCTCCAGCTGTGGTAGCAGGGTGTTATTTCTGCTCAGCTGCAAATGTGGAGCTGTTCAGGGAGCAGTGTCGGGGAGGTTTGATCGACACGGCTGCTGCAAATGCACTGAGCAGTTTAGTAATGTGTCTATGTTGTTTATATAGTGTGTGAGCACAGAGATATTAAAATTTGTCTGCATTAAGTCTACTTCAGTTTTTCTGCTGGGGAACCTCACAGGTAATGGAATCCCTGCCACATCATTTTCTAGTTTTCTATTTATGCTTTCTAGTGTACTAACCTTCTTGTATTCCATACCTGCTCCTTTTCCTGAAGTCTGCCTTGCCTGCTTGCCTTCCTGCTTGCTCTCAGTCATCTCTTCACACTACGGTCAAGGACTGACTCTCCTCTTATGCTTCTGAAGTTCCATCCACACATTTGTAGCATAATGAAAAGAGAAAGAAAAAGAAAAAAAATTAAATCTGACATATTCCATATATTGCTGTCATGACCTTGGGTTTTGGACCCTGATTTTTGTCCTTTTTAGCTTTCAGTTGTTGCTTATTTGACATTTTATAGTCTCTGAGTTCATTTAGGCTTTCTAATTCAAATAAAATTGTGTAACACATCTGTACAGATGAACTGCTCAGTTGGGAAATGGTAGCACTAACACTTGTGGTGCACATACACAGGGCAACAAATATATGGCACTCCTGGAAGTGACCCTCATGTTGTGTAGAAAGATGTTTCAGCATATTGCTGGTGTTTCCACCCCATTTGAAATAATCATGTTACAGAATTAAAACTAGCACTATCTATATATTATTATCTATATATCTATTATTATCTCTATATATTATATATTACCTATATATATTAATGACTAATATGTAATGAATGACACGTGTGTGTGTGTGTGTGTGTGTGTGTGTGTGTGTGTATATATATATATATATATATATATATATATATATATATATATTTATATATATATATATATATATATATATATATATATATATATATATATATATATATATATATATATATATATATATATATATATATATATATATATAAACTTTTTCATGCTTGCTGTAATCGCTCATTACTTCATTTTCAGAGTGCCCCTCAAGTGCTTCTTACTGCTAGGTATGTAAAAAAAAAAAACTTCCTAAAAAGCTGGGTTGTAAGTGACAACAAGATAGTTGTGATGTTTGTATCACAGATTTCTCCCATTCTTGGTTTCTTTTAGTCTGTTGGAGAGAAATAAGTTGAACTGTTTTCAGCTGAAAGTACTGTAAGTACAGCTGGGTAAAAAAACAACAAAAAAAACTGTATGCTGATGGCACTTTATTCTGTAGACTTTCTATATGGTCACTGCAGAACTTCATAGAATTTGTAAAGGAAATAGACCCTGCCAGCACAAAAACATTGCCCATGAAAACAGACTATAATGCAGCTAAAAACGTTATGGACTGTAGAAACTTATGCAGTGTGAGTAACATCAACCCCTCTGATCTGCACACATTTCAAATCGTCTGGAACGGCTTTGAAGCCATGTACTGTCTGGAAGTCAAAAACATTTGGTAATTATGAGGGGATATGAATTCTAATTGTTACTCACATAAAGCATACAGAGTCAGGACATTAGCCCTCAGGGCGGGACATTTTTCCCCACTTGACAGATTACTTCCTATTTGTCTTTTCTCTCAGTAATCCCAGTCACTGCTCTCTCACAGCTCACGGGGACAAATAAGCATTACGGTGGCTCCACAAACAAAACTTAGTCCAAACACACATGGCTCCACTCAGCATAACAGATGGATGCTTCCCCTTTCCAAAGTGAGTTTTAATCAGAAAACAAGATCATATGAGGTTTGCTGGCATGAAGCCTCTAAAGCATACTAATAGTTCATTGGTATTTGATCAGATATTGGAAGTCCTGTGGCATGTTTATTGCCTAGCATGGATTTAAGACATAAACCCACTGCCTGTAACAGTGTTGCCTAGGGTCATAATTGTCACTCCATCATGAATGAGTTGGTTGTTGAGAGGCAGCTGCTTTAGCTCCAATGCATTATCACCAACAGCCTGTTGCTAGAGTGGACAGACAGTGTTGGTGTGGCATGTGATACAAAGGAAAATGAACCCATACACTGTATGCGAGTCTATCAGACCACCATCTGCCATAGCCCAGAGAATCTGGCTTTGTGTGTCTGTGTGTGGGTGTGCTTTTCTGCGTAAATGTTTGGTGTCTCCATCTGATGTTTGCTCAGTTAATCAATAGCAGTGATGTTGTTCTCAGATGACATATAGTCCAGGCATCCCTATCTCCTCACCCTAATCAGATTAACTCTGAACACCATCTATGTACACACGCCTCCTGGTCAGGATTTGGAGTTCTAAGATGCTGCCAGCAATGCCAACAGAAGGACAGCAAGAACACTGTCTAAAATTGCTAGTCTGTTGGGATCTTTGTCAAAATAACACCAGATTTTGTTGATAAGAAGGCAATTACAGCACTTTTTAGTGTTCAGTTTCTGTTTTCTGTAAGCCAAACAAACAGCTGTGGACCAGATTACAAGTATCCAGAACGCAGGTACATTTTATATTAAAAAAAAAAAAGAACTTAATTTTGACTCCAAAAGGCATAAATGAGCAGTGGGGAATATTTTCAAACTGGCAAACAGCTGAATGCAAACATTAGCTGCAATCATGAAAGCCATTTCTTGGATGATTTCTATCAGTGAGAGCAAATTCTGCTCAGTGGCATCAGCATGGAGCATTATTTTCATTGGGTAAGAGAAAACACTTGTGCTCTTCTACATTTGGAATTGTTTCATATTTCTATCCCTGCCTCCTCATCCATGTAATACCATTCTCTTATAATCAGTTGAGGATTTAATTTCACAGAAAGGATTTGAAACAAATGGCTCCAGCAGCCGTTTGCTATTCACCATATTCATCCATCTCCTTCTTATTGAAAATCATTCTGTGGGGCCTCCCTGTTTTCTCTAAATCCATTTAATTTACTCAGCTGGTTCCTCAGATTTTTTTATATATATTTTTTTACCTTCTCTCATGACACTCCCTGGAAACAAGAGTTCATTTTGGGGGAAACTATATCAAATCAAAGCTCTGCTGGTTTAATTCTCGCCACCTCTGTGTAATTCTTGCTGTTGTTGCCTTTGTGATTAGGGATCCGCCTCAGTTGTCTGTGGAGGGAACAAATCCTGCCAACAAGAGGACAAAAGTGAACTGGGGCAACTCTCAATACAAATAAAAAGAAATGTGAAATAGGAGTTTGGATGGCTGCACACATCACCGGAAGCTCACTGAATTCCATCTGGCACCTGCATGTATGTAAGGGGTGATTTTTCTTCTCTTTGTCAGAAAAGTGTAGTTTATGTGATGTACTGCTCTCTTTTTTTTTCTTTTTTTTTCCTTTTTTTTTTTACCTGTTTGCATTGCGTTTCTGTAATGTGAATATACTGCATCTAAAAGATGTATGAAAGCCACTGAAGGTTCATATCTATATCAGATATTATGACATCATCAGGTTGCCTAGTAACCACCAAGAAACAAGCTAAAATGACTTATTGTTAATATTTATGCACCTGCAACACTTTACAAAAGCATCTTATATATATTTCACAACATTTAAATTATATCCACAAAAGGTTGTGCAGAATTATGCACAATATAATGCCAGCACCTTAGTATTGGACCTAGGGAGCTGTGTTTAGCCTTCATGCACCTACAGCACCAATGTTTTAAAATTTTACTACAATAACTTATAACAATGTTCACAAATACTTATACATGCCTGGCGCCCACCTTAGCAACAGGCTAAAACTGACCCATATTTAATAAATAATTAAAAGTGCAGAAAAGCCAAAATGCAATGCCTCCATATGAGGAAGCAGGGTCTCAGGAGGTTATTATTATATATATGTCATTTGGGATTTAGCACTAGACACTAACCTCCTACTGAAGAAGCGATCATAAGAACTCCATTATCAGTTTAAGAGGACTCGTTGTACTTTTACATGAAAAAATTGTTTTTTTCTGTTTTATATGGTCTTACATTCAAATCGACCACCAGATGAAAATGAGAGACGCTGAAATTCCATAACCGAGACAAGTTTTTTTCAAAAAGTTCATTTTCCACTGATACTGTAATCTTTCGTTTTTCCAGTTCTAATCACATATCAAGAATTTCTCGCCCTTCTTCATTAACTATGGATTTTCTAGTAATTTTCATTAATTACTGAAATGCCTGCAGTTAATCATCATTATTCTCATTGGGTATTTGGGTTATTTTCTGTATTCAAAGGTCGAGGAACTTGTGCATATTGATAAGAAATCATAGCGGCGATCGCTTCTCCACCACTGTGGGCTTGAATAGAAAACAGCTTTTGGAGAAGTAAAAAAAAGAGTGCCCTGTGGCGATTTAGAGGACTATTAAATTGACCTCTCTGCATTAATGTCTGTGTATAAATATGTGCTTCAGAGCAGATTCATTGTCACGTTTGCAAATGTTTCCTTTTGAGGACGTTCTCGGATTAGCAGAATGTATTTCAACTCAATATGTCCTTTATTCGTTTTTTTTGTTTGTTTTGTTTTCTTTTGCATTTATTTATTTATTAAACGTTCCAAGCTACAGTTCTTGGAAATCTACAAGTTAACGGAAATTTGCTCTTAGAGAAAGATTAGTGGTAATATGGTTTTTGCATTTCTACTTTTACTCTAGTCACATAAAATGAAACATAACAAAAAATAGCTTTTTTGTGTTCAGCAACAGACAAATGCAATCAACAGAGACTTTAAAACATTTACAATCAGACAACTACACAACCAGCATACATAAATAGCACAAATAAGACCAGAGAGCAAACTAAAGACTCATCATTTTATCATAATTTTTCATTTTTATAGCTTTAAAATCTCCAAAGGGAAAAAAAGAATGTAGCTTAAAGGGATTTGCAGCAGGCTGTTTAAATGGTAAAATCTGAAACCTCTTCTGTCAATATGTGGCTAAGTGATTAAGGTTCCATACTATGCCTGATAATGTTTGACCCCCTAAAGTCCATTTCCTTTGACTATAGTGTGATTGCTATGTACCGTGACCAGCGTACTGTGCTCTGACCCACTTGAAGAGGTAGTCCCAGGCACAGTTCACTTGGACTCAGTGTGATCATTAACTCCAATGCCTTCTCAAAACTGCCCCGTGAACATCATTGTGTTAAGTGATTAAGAAATCTATAAGCAATGTGAGAGGATAGTCCCACCAAGACAGCCCCAATTTAGCCATAAAATACTTAAAATCGTGGCCCTTATTGTGCTCTGCAAGAATGCTTTTCAAAAGTGTATGCGCATACTCCGGCCTGGATCATTAAATATAGTGCAGGGGAGTAAAGAAGGGGAAGAAGGTACAAAGCAACTGGAAAATCTCTTTATTATGCAAAAGTACGGTACGGTACGGTATTCCAAATATCCTTCTCCCCAACAATAGTTTCCAGATCCGGGGCAGACGAGATATAGTATATAGTCACTCCCAGTTGGGCATGCGTAGAAAACCTCCAGGGGGGGACGCCCAGGAGGCATCCTTACCACATGCCCGAAGTATGTCAACTGGCTCCTTTTGATGTGAAGGAGCCAGCTGAGCCAAACAGACATGAATTCATAAAAACTGTTTAATTTGGAGGTAATAGTGCTGCATTTTTCATTGTGCATCAGTAGTATAACAGACTTCCTATGCGATGGTGAAAAGCTGAGTCATCTCTGTAATGTCATGCATGTACACATAGGGTGGCCGTAGTTCAGCTGGTAGAGCGGAGCATCGGTTAGTGGATCAGTCCCCAGCTCCTAAATATACCAATAAATAAATAAAATAAGATATTTAATTATTTTAAAGTAATAAAAATAAATACATCCCAGAATACATGGAACTAAATCTGGTTTATCCATAGCTGAATCTGCATAGTGTCTGCTGAACTGTACAGCAATCAAAGATTCATTTATTAGCATCAAGACATAAATGATCACTGAGCTAAAATTTCCACGTCACTGAAAATACCTCTGTTTTTCTCCCCCACTAGGTTAAGTCGTGCACTATTACATTTTGCCTAGTTTATCTGTCAAGAATATTTTTGCTTTGTTCTGCTCAAAATTCAATCTGTTGTTGAATCACAATGGAGGTGTCCTATGAGCATTTCCCTGTTAAAATGTTTCTACTCTTTTTGGACCAGTTTGGACCGATTTCCCCCTCACAGCATTAAAGAAAACACTGTCTCAGGCAGATGCGAACATCTGCAGAAAGAACAGAACGACTTGTTTCAACCATACACTAGTAAACATTCTCAGCCTATTGTTCTGCAGCACTAATCCAGGGCTCATCTATTGCTGCAGATTCATCCACTTTTTTTCTAATTAGCATATTTGATTATGTAAAGGAATTCTCTTGACTTTGCTGGGCTTCCTGAGAGCCTCTATTAATTTCCACCAATGAGGAATAGTCTGATTACAATTAAATGATAAATGGTTAAGTGCTGCATATGGAAATCAGTCTGTCTTGTTTAGATGCAAGTCTTTTTGTCTGTAATGAAGAGCTGCGGATTAGCATGAAAGGTCACAACCACACCGGGTCGAGGATTTGGCACTCGACACTGCATGGTGATTGCTGCTTTACATAAATCATGTAGTCCTTCAAACTGTGTTGAGACAAAACAGTATTCTCCTCTAACTGATTTCCTCTGTAAACAAAGTTTTCTTCACAATCTGAGATTCTGCATTGCAAGGATTTGTTTATCAGGCTTTAAAGGTGTCAGGCTGACACTGTAATGCTAGTTAGTCCTTTAAAAACACACACAAATTTCTTCCAGTTAGAGTATTTCTTTCTTTCTTTCTTTCTTTCTTTCTTTCTTTCGCCAAGGTACAGTAATGTAAACATAGACTCATAAAAGTACATAATGAAGTCAGCCTATTGCAGTCCCCTGCACTCTTTTAAGCATGTAGGTATTCAACCAAAGGTCATTGGCATTTAGTAAAGCTGACACATTAGAGAAGCTCTATTTCCAGTTAGATGTCAATTAAAGAGACAATTTTTCTCAAAAAAGAAGCACTTTACAGTATGTGTAAAAAGGGCATGACTTCAAAAATACAAAAAACATTTTGAACTGATTTAAGTGTATTGAAATTACATAAAACGCTAATCATAATCATTTAAGCCACCGTGCTAGAAGGTCTTTGTTCTGTTGCCTCACAGTTTTTCAAGCTCAGTCTGGATTTACCTTACAAAAGGCCATAATTACACATAGCACATGTAAGGCAGATTTTGTCTTTTAGAAAGGGAGATTTTGGTTGCACATAATTTCTCAAGCTCATTTGTTTGTGTGTGGTTCAGCCAGAGGTTGCAGTAATCCCCCAGCAGGCCCCAGACTCTGATCTTCCATTACGTATTGTATTGAACAGCCTGTAGGGAGGAAATACAGTTGCTTGTTCTTTACCCTCCAGACAGCCTTTTGTGCTTTCAGAATGTCTTTGTGGTTTATTGGGAAAGAGCACAATGCATAACTATCTTGCACTGTGTAAGAAATGTTCTCCATTGTTTCATTAATCGTCAGCCTGTAATCTGGAGTTCTTACTCACAACCAGCAAGTTACAAATGAGAGCAGCTGTAGGCAGTAGCAAAAGAAAAACAAGATGCCAAGATAGGAGCCTACAGGTGAAAAAAACAAACAAAAAACTGAAAAAAATTTCCTAAAGTGAAGTTTGAACCCTTGTCCCACCAACTGGGTACAGACCCCAAGAGATATGTTTTTTGTCATATCTCTCATGTGTTGTTTTCTACTTCTGGTTTTACTGGTGATTTTAAGAAATACAAATGTGTTGTGAACCCAGGGGACCCCCAGTCAAAAGCACCGAATTCTGCCTATGCAGTTTTCATAAACAGAACTATTTATTAAGGCGATGTTTGCTGTGGGTCATAAATTTAGGTTACATATAGTATCAAGGAGCATAGGGCCACTGTCAGTCAATTTAAAGAAGAGAGACTCCATTCATCATCTGACCAGACTGGAAGCTATCGGAACATTAGTGATGTCACCAGATTTGCCTGAGAAAGCTGGTGCATGGCCTGGTCACATGAAAAAGAGCACTTATGCAGTTCAAGCCCCGATTCAAACAGAAATGACTCTCCTGAGAGTGAGGAAGACTTCTCCTGCTAATGTAACTATCCAACACTTGGCTGGAACCTTTGCTACCAAAAGAACAATAGGAAGATAGCAACTGCTTGCCAGTACGCCCTAAGCAAAGCATGACGCACATTTCTATGCTATAACTGCCTGTAGTGTGTGTTTAGTTTTAGTTGGTTTTAGCTGTTTCCAGCCCCTGTGCAATCAAAGTGAAAGCTTGGTTCATTTTGGATTCAGTAGACTCGGGATCTTATCTCTGGTTTTTGCAGTTGATGTGGTTCTGTTGGTGGTGACCTCCATCTTGCACTGGGTGGTTTGCAGATAAGTGTGAAGCAGCTAGGATGAGCATTAGTTCCTTCTCTGAGGCCATGATTCTCAGCTGGGAAAGGGTGGCGTGCCCACGTTGGATCCGGAACGAGTCGCTACCCCAAGTGGAGGGGTTTAAGTATTTCAGGGTTTTGTTCGTGAGTGAGGTGACAGCGGAGGAAGAGAATGAGAAACAGATTGGTCCAGATACTGTACTGGTCTGTTGTGGTGAAGAGAGAGTTGAGCATGAAAACAAAGCTGCCATTTTCCAGGCAGAGCTACATTCCTACTCTTATGCTCACGAGCTGTGGGTAGTGACAGAAAGAATAAGATTGTGGATACAAGCAGCAGAAATGAGTTTCCCCCAAAGGGTGTGTGGGCTCTTCCTTAAAGATGGCCATTAAGCAAATACTGAAGTTTTATCTTTGTTTTACCAAAAGCATTGAGTTGCTATGTTTACAATATATGAATTTTTTTCAATTGCACGGTAGGGTGTGATCTTGTTTATACAAATACAGCACTTACACTTGCTGTGAGAAGATATTTTTGTAAACACTAAGATATGGATGACAAACTGCACACCCCTCACTCTGTGCAAAAGATGCACAGCTTAATGTCATTGTAGGACAGCATAATCTTGTTTGTGTTTCTCCTGTATTTTCTTGTGAGGTTTTACAAAGGAAAACGTCCCTGCCATTATTTTTAGGTTTATTGGCTGCACAAAACACTGACATGAAAATATAACGGCACCCTTTAGTAATTAGTAACTGCATGTAATGTCCTGGACTCCGCTCAGCTAAATTAGTACAATAAATCACAAAAAATATAAAGTAGACTTTTTCACAGCGTATTGTGAGAAAGTCTTGAGCCACCCCACAGTTATCATTTAAAGGGTTATAATTCTCAAAGCTTTCTGGAGGTCTTTCAAAGTTTTTCTTTTGACATTTGCTGCTTTTTCACTCATTTTCAGACGAATGCTTCATTGTTTGTTAAACACTGACACAGGAATCATCAAAGACCTGACACAGGACCTGAGAGATGTATTTGGCCCTTCAGTTGATCCATCTACTCTCCTTCAAAGCCTGTTCAGAAATGGTCCCAGTGGAAGGCTGTCTGTCATGAAGCCATTCTTAGGGAAGGGAAACAGGGAGGGAAGGCTGATGTATTCCAAATTACACAAGCACTGGGTTGAAAAAGTGGCAACCAGTCTGATGGAGTGATGCATCCAAATTAAAAAATTTTTGGTACAAGGATGTCAGGAGAGAGAAACAGCACTGAGCATCTTCAGTCATCTGTAAAACACCGTGGAGGCTCTGTCATGCTTTGGGGCATGGACTGGCCTCCCCAGAGCCCAGACCTCAACAATACTGAAGCAGTGTGGGATCATCTTCACAGAGAACACAACAAAGCACAGCCAAAACTCAAAGAAGACTTTTGAACATCCTTCAAGAAGCCTAGAGAACTATTTCAGAAGACTACTTAAAGAAATAATGAGAAAGCTGCCTAAGAGAGCTAAAGCTGTGTTGAAGAATAAAGGTGCTCATACCAAATATTGACTTTCAAGCTCGTTAGAACTACACAAAGTCTGTTTTTGCCTCATGCTCTGTATTTCCATGCATGTTTGCATATGTTTCAATAAATTGTTGCACCTATTTCAAATTTTCCTACCAAAGTATTAAGAAATGACTTTTGCACAGTACTACAAAACCTGGGTGTTATTATGTTTCTCTCAAATAATTGTATATTTGCAAGTGACAAATCCTTCTGTAGGCTTTTCACTACTCATTTTGTGCTTTTCACATGCCATTTCACGCCATATAGTCCTGATGAATGACACACTAAACCTGACCTTCAACATGTAACAGGTCTTTTTTAACAGCATGAAAAAAGCTTAAAGTGATTACTGACATGACATAGGACATATGCCTGCATGCTTTTTATACTCAATCCCATGAGGTGTTGAGACATCCTTTACCCTGCCACTCAGTTATAAATCAGCATCTCCATTTTCCTTTTTTAAGCAATCCCTTGCTGTGTTCTTTTCTGGTCCAACATGCTTGTTTTTGCAGATATGAAACACTGCACATCATTTTGTGGGAAGAAAATGCTCTAAAATATATTTAGATGGGAATTTTAAATTGCAATTTCATGACTGTCAAGTTTGGAGACAGTGAAACAGGTTCATTGTCCTTTACATAGGTTTTCTGCATGTGGTCATGCATTAATGTAAAATATAATGTCAAGTAATAAAATAACATAGAAACCAAAGAAAATATTGCTATCACGTCACCTTTAGTAAAAATCTAGAAACCAAAAGCAAGTGAAGGTGACTGAGATTAAGCTCGTGCATGATGTTTTACAAACATTAAGCATGCGTTAAGTGCAAAACTAAAGGCAGTTATGTAGAACAAGCTCATTTGGGCATAAAAAAATGAGACATTCTGTGCATCTGCAAAATCTCGCCTAATTCTTACAGTGCTTTCTGGAACACATTCAGACTAAGGAGGAGGTTATGTTTAAAAACTGAATACTGTTATTGTGCCAGCTGTGGGCGGAGGAGAACGACATTATCTGGCTTGTGCCTTGTGCCATAAAATGCATTCAATTACTGTGAATGTACTTTAGTCTGCAGCATAATATTTAATTTAAAGAGATCAGGACCATAAAAAAATATGTTTCAGGATGAATCACAGTTTTACAGTTGGTCAGTAGCTGTTCCTTTCTCTTACACCACACACACACACACACACACACACACACACACACACACACACACACACACACACACACACACACACACAAAGATGTAAAACTTATTTCTTTTATCAGTATAAAATAAAGTAAATTTATCAGTATAAATTTACTCAGCTGAAGTGGAGAGTAAAAAGAAACATCACCCAAATGTATTAATGCACCCACTAGACAAGGTACTAAAACTGAACAAAAAACTTTTTCTTTTTTTTATGTTTGACTGATACTCCTTTACAAGTGCATCTCTCCAATTTGTCTCAGGTATTCCCAATCACTCCCATTCTTCCAGGCTATCAAAGTCTTTACATTCACAAATTCTGGCATGAGCACATCTGACCTTAACTCTTCTCTCCTGTGTTCCCAGAAGCCAGCTGATTTGCTACTGCAGTTCAACATCACCATTACCTCCAACAGATTTGTTGCAGACATTCCATCTTCCTCTTACAGGCTTTATGTCACAAACACCAGAGTGTAGCTTCAGGGTTTATTCCTCTTGGTTTCATTAGCCCGTACTCTAGTTTCTGATCTCCAGTGTTTTTGTCAATGCTATTAAGGGTGGGCCTCCAGGATGCATATTTGTATTACGCATCCTGCATCATGAAGTCAGCTTAATGCTATTCTGTTCAGCAAGATCTGATGTAGATGATACATAAAAGACATAAACCATGCAATAAAACTTTCATAGGTCTGTGCAACTCCTGAATTTGTTGTGGATTATTTGAGGACTATTTTGTATATTCATTTCAGAGCTACCAGCATGAACTGGCATAGAAGTATGAGCAAAAACACATCAACAACTTGGTGAGCGGTAGTGAAGTTTCACTACTGCTTGGTGACTGGTTGGAGATTGTTTGCAGACAATTCTATGTCTTCCATGCAAACTATGGGCAACTAGGGCAATCTGCTGGTGACCAAGGAATGAGGTTTCTGGTGCAGCACCCTTTTGCAACCAATTTTACTTTGTAACTACTAGCAACCACTTTCCAACTGTTTGGGGAATATACATTTTTCCCTTGCAACTGGTGGTTGTCAGGGAGTTGCTGTCTAGTCCTTAGACCCGTGTAACAGAGGCCTTACCTTAGGCCATCAAACACAATTTTTTTTTACTTGTTTAATTGCAAATCTTACCAATTTTTGTTTGATTTTTTAGATTGTTTAGCCAAATAAATAAAACATGAAAATACATCCCAATTATCATTTATCATGACAAAATTCCTGCTTCCTAGCAAAGAAAAATGAGTGGTGGTCAGCAGCAGGGTGCACACATTAGCTGTAATCTGTGCATTTTATTTGGAACAGCATTCTGTTGAGCTCACTGTCTCTGTTTGTGATTTATTGCATGAATGTAGGCACCCAGTTTTCCAATATTTAAATGATATTATAGTCCGATGTCATTCCCAAATAGTTGTGTAGGTTTACATTACATCAGCAGCTGCCTTCAGGGAATCGTTTGTAAATCAAAGCTTTTTAGAAAGTATCCCACGCAGTAGGGGAGGCTTAGTTTTAAAAATATGTTATTGATTTCCCAAAGCTGATACTGCATTATACAAGCTGCCCTCAGTCTGGAGGATCATTTGAGATTTTGGGAATAAGAGCAGGTTTGGAGATTAAAATCCTATTTGGGTTTCAAAAGAAAATTTTGATTCCACGCCTCTCTGTCCCTCTCTCTCCCTCTCTCTCTCTCGCTCTCACACACACACACACACACACACACACACACACACACAGTTTTGAGTCCATGTCCTGTTAGTTCTGGGCAAAAATCAGATTCCCATTATGACTGTCTGTTGATATAATAAAAATCTTGATGTACTCTAGCAGAAATTTTATTTATTATTACTCAGAGGTGAAGTTATGTTGCCTGAAGTAAAGAAGCACATTTTCATAAACTTTTGGAACGATAATGGAAACCTTCTAGCAGTCCATCACCTGATCAAATAACCCAAAATAACATTTAATGTCAGGCGGCAATCATCACACTGTTTTGTTCACCTGAGCAGCAGTCTCAAAATGGAATTGTCAAATGGCACAGCAACAAGAATCAAGGCTAAAACTGTTACAAAAAGTATTTTTTTTACCAAAAGAATGCTGAACTGTCCTGTTCAGCATTCTTTTACAGTTCCTCGGTGTATCCCTGTGTATAGGCAGTTTTTCCAAGTGGGAATATTAGAAAACTGCACCGTGGGCACAAAAAAAAAAGAACATGTTTGCTGCATTTGAATTAGTTTGATCATTTCATTCATTCATTAAAATCTAGTGGATCATCTTAGTTTAGTTTGTGCTCACATGGCTTGATGTATATTCTTACAGAAGTGTGTCCAATCAAATGACCTCAAATAAAGACAAGTTATGTATTGTTTGAACACAGTAGACTCAGTTGCACTTCCCAGTTAATCACAGTGATTAAATTAAGCTCTAAAAATGAATCCCTGTTGTACAGAATACATATTAATTAAATTCTACTGAATTTTATTTGTATAGCATCTCAAGGTGCTTTATATTGTAAGGTAAAGACCATACAATAATTAGAGAAGAAAACACGACAGTCCAACAACCCGCTTTGAGCAAGCACTTGGCAACAGTGGGAAGGAAAAACTCCCTTTTAACAGGAAGAAACCTCCGGCTGAACCAGGCTCAGGGACGGGCAGCCATCTGCCGTAACCGGTTGGGGGTGAGGGGAGGGAGACTGAATTTGGAAGTTCTTTCCATGAAAAGGGTTTAGATATACATTTACACCTTTGCAATCTTCAGTATGCATGGCTTTAAGAATATGTAAATGAGTCCTCTTTACTCTGCTCAAGTACTGCAAAGCTAGTCAGTGGTACACACTGGCAAGTTGTAGTATTGGAGTAATTCAGCCATATATGTTCAAATATGTCCTGAGTGTTTTTCTTTTCAATGTCTTTTCTAATTCTTGCATCTAGGTCTCAATCTTTTTTCTTTTTTTTTAGTTGTGTAAGTTTTTTCTTTCTCCTTCTTTCAGGTACTTGTTTTATTTCGAAGGTTATTTCTCTTTTTCCCCTCCTTTCCCTGCTTTCTTTATTCCCTAATTAAGTTTACCTGTGTTATTACTCTTCTCCCTGGAGTGTTGATAGTCTCACTTGTGCTCAGCTCTAACAAAATACAGAGCAACAGTGACACCCAGTTATATTACCCAAGAGAACCTGCTGTCTGTGGCAGCATGGCACATACATTATTGTCTTTTTAATACAGTGGCATTATATACACATTGCTGCTGACTGGGTTATACTTCCTGCTCCACATTTTTAGGCCTAAATAGCCTTTGTCCTTCTATCAAATCTCCTTCTCCATGTTCCCACATGGTCCCTCCTGTCTCATGCTGGTTTCCTTTGTGTGGTTCCTTTTTGTGCCCCGTTTTGGCCTTTCTGTTATTTTACTTTTGCACCCTGCCACTAATCGCAGCGTTTTTTTGTTATTCAAGTGCGCTTTTGAATAAAGTTCCTTATTTTCTTTTACCTTATCTGTCTCTTGCAGTGTGAGCAGTTCTGGGGACTTCAAGCGAGAAACATGCCTGACTGATTCTATCTGACTGGAACACAGCAGTTCCAAGGCTGAAATGCTCAACTGTGATTTTCTTTGCATATTTTGTTCATGATTGTCTTCTGCCACATACAAAAACACCATATGGACATGTTAGCAAGGTTAAGAACTTGATATTCATTGGCGAGTTTACAGCATAGTATATGGTTTTGTGGTGACAGATGGTGGTAGGTGGGGGGTCGAACAACTAATTTTTGCTGAGCTTTGTTAAGTCTTGAGGTGCAGTGAAGCTTATATAGTCTTCTTATTTCTCAAGCATGCAGTGCAAGAATGGACCCAGTGTGAACAAGCCTTAAGTTGTACCATCATAGAATTTGGAATGTGGGAAACATTAGTATTCAAAGTCATTCTGGATTTCCAGTTGTCCCGAATTGCATGCCTGTAGAGACTAGGAGAAAACTTGAACACGAGGCCAACATGGAGAATATGTGATTTCCACACGAAAGCATCGTGGTGGCAAGCAGTAGTCCTTCCTAATATGAGGTGACAGTCCAACCACTTAGCTTCTGTCATGCCCACACAGATCTGGGTTACACGGTCCAATGTCTCTCACTTTATCCTCCATGGACTCATTCATAATTCTTTAAATATCTGAATTATACTGATGATATATTCTTACCCTTGTTTTTGACACACTGGTTATTTAGTAGTTCAAGATTTTAAAAACATAGAAATTATTAAAATTGGTTAGCTTAAATTTATTTCATTTCAAACCCCAGAAAGAAGAAAATCTGATTATTTATTTCTCTGTTATGCTTGGTATGAACATACTGTCCAAATTACAAGATAAAACTTATCATTTCTATAGTATTTATACAGTATGATATGTATAGAATATACAGTATTTCACATACTGTATATTCTGCATACCAGTAAATTTAAGTTAGACAATTTTCCAAAAGGCTAAGCCATCTTGAAAAGTTTGACGCTCATGTTATAATGTTCAGAAGTATTAATAAAGCAAAAGAAGAGGCAGGCAGAACAGACTCCAGGCGAGCTGCTTCAGAATGAAAGGAAATGATGCTGAGAGAGAGAAGAAAGAGGGTGTGATAAAAATAAGAGGGGGTAGAAAGAAAGAGTACTGTAGCAGTAGGCGATCCTGACAAGTAAAAATCTGCCTGATCACAAGAGTTGCGCTCAGATCAGATGCTGAAGTCAGCGCATTTGAAGCTGCAGACCTCACCATGGGAATACATTTAACCAAACCAAGGGAAGATGGAGGAAAACAGAGAAAAAGCAAGAGAGAAAACACAGAGAGAGATATGAAGATTTAGCTATAAAGCACAGAAGAAAAAACTGTGTTGCCTGCTGATTCCTGATCTACTTTAAAAATGAAGAAAACTTGATGAAACTCAGGATTTACTAAAAGATGAACAAGAATGATTTAAAAAAAATGGCAAGTAATACAAGTAATATTCAACTAGCACTGTGGTAATGTGGTTTGAAGCTCTCAGCCAGATGCTTACATTTTCAGATCACAAGCTAGATATATGCTAATCTGCTACATTCCCATCACATATTTAACTATTTGTTTGTAACATAGAGTGTATATGAGAGCTACTAGTGTTTTGGCCACAATCATGCTTGTCAGAATTGAGCACACTGGGAAAATAAGGTTATCAACTAGGGACATAACATCATAGAATTCCCATCTTTTCAAATTAAAAAACATCTAGAGTATCACACATTGATTCGCGACAATTTTTAGTTTTGTTTTGAAGTTATTTGAAAAAAGAATGAAGTCCAAACATAAGTTACATCACAGCTGGTTATGGGCAAGGCTCTAGACACTACTAAAAAATATATAAAATTATTCTGAAATAATCCATGATGAATACTTTACTTTTACTTCTTTAACTTCTTTTCTGCTAAATCTAATGTTGAATGCAAGACCCTTGTTTGCTGTAAACTGTGTTACACTGTTATTACTAGATTTACTTAGATAAAGGCCCTAATTGTTTTTCCACATCTGGCATGTTATCTCATTTGAATTACATTCATTTTTGTTTTGTTTTGACTGATGCAAGTTGCTAGAAAGCACAGATAATTTAACGACTTGTTTTTATCCTACAAGGTTAGCAGCAAAGCACAGCTACAGCACATCTGGGAACAGAGACAATGAAAGAGATGAGGACTTCATGCCATTAAGGATCGGATAATTTGGTAATGGAATATAACCAAACTCACAGTAAGTTCACATTCTCTTACAAAAAGGTAGTTTGTAGGAGGACATTTATTGCTACAAGTAAAACGAGGAAGCAATAAGAAAGAGCACAAAAGGGAGATGCTGCTTTGGTGTTTGATCTTAAAAATTTTTTTATCATATTTTTGATTTGAGAACACCTTGGAGCACCTACTAACAAGATGTACTTCACTGTCAACCTTCACAAAGACTTCTTTGAGGATCACAAACTGTGCCACTGTACAACAGTCCTTTTTTGTGTCAGGTTCACTCAGAAACCATTATGGCACACAAGCAGAAGCCAAAAGTACACACATCAAAGTAAATGCCATATTTAATGACTTTTCATGGACTCCAATTAAGACTAGTTTGTCAGCCACTGAGATTTGTGTGTTTTGCTTTGTTTTCACCCACTAATTTCTCTTGCTTTCATTGGCTATTACTAGTTTCCAAAAGCTAGCACATGTGTTCAGGTTGAACCTGCTGTCCTCTGTGATAAGCACAGGTCACCAGTGGTGAACCTGCCCATTCTGCAATTCTATGGCAAATGCCAATCAGGCTCCACAGTGCCAGGCAGAAAGCACAGGGTCCAGAAGTGTCATGATCCTGAGTCTCTGACCCAGCGTTTTGTGTTTGAAATTGTATTCTTTTGTCTTTTGATATTGGAGTTATTTCCACTTTGAGTACTTTGAGGTCAAAATGCCTCAGTGTTAAATCCATTGCTTTATATATTTTGTTTGCATTTTGTATTCATTTTCTCAGGCCTGCTTAGTTTTAGTTATCTGGGTTTCATTTATGGTTATAGTTTTATTGAATCCTTTGTTGGTTTTCTTGCCTCACCTTTGTCTTGTCTCTGTCTGGTATTTGGTTATTTCCTGTGTTAATTTGCTAGTCCTTTGTCTCTTGTGTATTCTTTATTTTTGCTTCCTTTGTCTTGTTTTCCCTGACTGCCTTTGGCCAGGTATCCTTGTGTGTCTTGTTTCCCCAATTACCCCTGTGTGTATTTAAGCCCTGAGTTTTCTCTCTGTTCTTTGTCACGTTGTCTGCTCTGGGTAGTCTCTTTCTGTGAATTCCTATTCAGTTGGATTATTTGCTAATGTTTAGCTTTTCGCTGTTTCCTCATACTTCATGAGTAGCCAGCAATAAAGCTGTGTATTTTTGAGTTCATGCTCTGCATCCTGAGTCCTGCATTTGGGTCCTACTTTGCTTACATGCCAAAATTATGACAACTAGAGGATGTCGGGCCATCAGGCCACCCTCATGAAGGCTGTTTCTGATTGTTTGGTCAGAGACATTGGTCTGGCAAGTGCTCTGTTTCTCCTTGCACAAAGGAGCAGATACCGGTCCTGATGATGGATTGAAGACCTTCTGCAGCCCTGTCCAGCTCTCCTAGAGTAACTGCCTGTCTCCTCTATGCTCCTGAGACTGTGCTGGGAGACACAGCAAGCTGTCTGGCAATGGTAATGCATTGATGTCCTGGAGGAGCTTGACTAAATCTGCAACCTCTGTAAGGTTCAGGGATAGCCCCATGCAACCAGCAGTGACATCGACTCTAGCCAATGCAAAACTAGTGAAAAGCCTTCAACTAGTGGCCTCCAACTGTAAAACCATTCCTGTTTTGTGGGTTGCCTCATTTATACTCCTCTAGTGCACCTACTGTTAATTTCATTAACACCAAAGCAGCTGAAATTGATTAACAACCCTCTGTGCTGCTCAACTGATCAGATCAATATCCCAGAAGTTTAACTGAATTGATTAGATTAGATTAGATTAGATTAGATTAGATTAGATTAGATTAGACTTTAATAATCCCTTTGGGAGGGTTCCATCAGGGACATTAAAGATGCTAAACTCTGAAAAAGCTCCCTGAAAAGTCTTCACTGACAGGGACTCAAAAGCGAGAGCATATTTCTCCCATATTGGCTTCTCTTCATTGGCTCACTGTTAAATCCAGAATTGAATACAAAATTCTTCTCCTCACATACAATAACTTGAATAATCAGGCTCCATCTTATCTTGAAGACCTCATAGTACTGTATCACCCCAACAGAGCACTTAACTCTCAGATTTCTAGCTTACTTGTGGTTCCTAGGCTACTTAAGAGTAGAATGGGAGGCAGAGCCCTCTGCTTTTGATAAAGCTTATAGTTAGGGCTGCATCAGGTGACCCCTGAACCTGGGGGTTCCCATGATGCACTCTTTCTTTTCATTCACCTCTTTTCACTCTGTTTATACACCACTCTGCATTTAATCATTAGTTATTATTAATCTCTGGCTCTCTTCCACAAAATGTCTTTTGTCCTGTCTCTCTCGGCCCCAAACAGTAGCAGCAGGTGACTGCCCCTCCCTGAACCTGGTTCTGCTGGAGGTTTCTTCCTGTTAAAATTGAGTTTTTCCTTCCCACTGTCGCAGGTCCTTGCTCAAAGTGAGTTGTTTGGATTGTTAGGTTTTCTCTGAAATTATTGTAGTGTCTTTTTACCTTACAACATAAAGTGCCTTGGGGCAACTGTTTCTTGTGATTTGGCGCTATATAAATAAAATTGAACTGAATTGATTAAAAAGTATTCCTTTAATTTTCTAAGTGGTATATACTGGCTCGTAATTAAAATTTCTAAGGAATACATAAATAAGATTTTTACTTCTAAAATCTCACTTTGGAGGTCAGAAACAACCATAATGTGTCAGAACATAGCACATTATACAACATCTTTCTCTATGTTTTGCACTGCTGACATGAAAGCTTTCATGTCTGTCAAGAGTCTCCCCTCAAACTAGTCATTCACACAGATGTACATTTATATAGATATGTACATAAATATATACATGTGTTCTGACAACCTATCTCTCTGCAAAAGAAAGAAAATGCATTTCATGCATTATTTCCCTGTCATGTTCATTTGTTGACAAGTCTGCCGGCTTCACCTAACTAATTTGCATATAGATTTGCGACTAGTTTGCTGGCAGAATCAAGATAACACGGATGCTTATTAATATCAGATGTGAATGCAAAGATAAACCAGATAAAATCAAGATAACATATCCAGATACTGAAAGTATGGCTTAAATAGCATATTTGATTAGAACCATTTTATTACTGAGGTGGGTGGCTATTTGTTCCATGTAGGTGAACATATATTCATAGCCATGACCCTGAATTTAAGAGACACTTAAAAAAGATGGACGGAGGGATATCGATAGCAATGAATATCAATCCAGTGGTGACACTAAACTAGGACCAGAACTTTATGCGGGACACAAATACACATTTTGGAATAGACATACTTAGCAGCATAACATTCCTGATCAACATGTTTAGCTGGACATACAGAAAAAAGTAAACACTTTAAGTGTTTTAAACACCCTGCCATTATAAGTCAAACTATAGAGAACATTGGCTTCCAACAGTAAATGTTAAGGGCAGAAGCAAAGTCAAAGAGATGAGCCTATATACTGTAAAAGAAGCCATTTGTCACTGTTCTGCATCCCATTATAGAGACTAATTTGTATCTGTAGCACAGCACTATTCAAAGAAAAAATATATCCCTCTAACCCTAATACAAGCCAGATAATCTCTACAAAGCTGCTATGCAATACTCCTCCAGTCTTCTTTTGCATTTTGAAGCCTCCTTAGGACATAAAGTGAAAAATACTATTACCTTTTGGATTTGAGTCAGTAGTTTGTTCAAATGGCTAACATCATAACTGCTAAACTTTGATCTAGTGTCCCCTTTTCTGACCCCTCAGGAAATTTTTAGCCAGATTTGAATAAACATCTTTTTCCTGACGACTTTTATGAGAATCCTTCAAACGGGAAGACACATCTTACAAACTGGATTATAATTCCCTTTCCATTGCATCTGCTGTGGCTGAAGTTGCCTCATATTTAAGCAAAATCACTTATGCGACAATATAGTTCTCTATATTTAGTTCATCTTGATCAATGCTCAATGATAGAGCCATTTTCCAGCTCCAGGCATTAGCGCAGCCATTAAAGTTTCTCTGATGCAGCACTTTCTGTATAAGTGGACAATTTTGCTGACTTTCCCGTTGCAGGTCGATAATAAATTGGATTCTAAGTAAACATTGATGAAGCACCTTAAGCAGTTGGTATTGGCAGTCAAAAACCCTGCTCCATATCCCAGTGATTCCTAATCATCAGTGACAAATATACTTAGGAGCACCTTTGGAGCACGTTTGACAGAGGCACTGTATGCACCAGAGAGAAGAAACCCCCTTCCCACTGTTAGCCAGCTACCCTGACCTTCCTCCACCTTCTTGCCTCATTTTGCCATTTTGGACTATATTTTCAAAGCAATCCACTCATTTGACAGTATCTTCAAGCCCTTTCATAATAATCTTTAATAAGGACGACCTTTTGATGCCACAGTCAGCTTCTCTGGGCTGTCTGATTTCGTCTAAGCATGCCGACAGGCTAGTAATCCTCTCATCTTGGCTCCCTCTGATATCAAGGCTTAATTTTCTTCAGGCTGTGGTTGGTCTTAGTAATGAACTTCGATTTTTTTTTTTTTTTTGTACTCGAGCAGATTGAGAGTCAGAGTTAGGACTGATTGTCAAACCCTTAAAAAGGAAATGTCTGTATTAATGATATGATACTGTGTTACTCAGTAGTTCACACAAGTTGTGGCAACCCTCTCCATAAAGGGACCAGAGTCAGAGGCAGTTCTATAGCAGTGGCATTTCACCAGGAAGGCAATTTTAGTCACAAGTGTACCCACAGATATTCTAGTGTTCGAGGATTCCTTGTGTCACTTTTCTAAGAAGAATATAAGACCATTTCAGCAGAAGGTAATAAAACTTAACATGTATAAGAGTTATATGTCCCCAAATTTCCCGTCAGGGCAGTACGTGTCATCCTGTTCCTCAGTGCTGAGCAGTGGAAATCGCCTAAGCTGAGCTGATAGATGGTTGAGAGCTGCAGGCATCTAGGACTGCCAAGCATCACTGCTCAGCTCACTCGAGTCTCATGTTTGAAGCCCTAGGATACACCAAAGAGGCGAGCTACTGGAGCACTATCAGTATTCTCAGAGATTATAATGTCATTATAAGCTTGTACCACTGAGAATTGTACTTGGGAAAGACACAGACACACTTCAAGATGGTCCGCTTTAAATGAAAATGTATGCAGCTACATTCAGACACAGCGCCAGTGCTGTAGGGAAAGACAGACAGGTAACGCATTAATATTCTCATCACGGCTGCCACAGCCAGTCGTAGGCGAGGGGGTCTCGTCACTTAGCCAACATAACACTCTAGTGTCCAACAACAATCGTAAGAATCAGCATTAGTCTTGGCTCATTTAGAAAATCATAATCTGGAGGGCATTGCAAATTCTGTGAATTTGAGGTTATTAAAATAAGACAAATTGTACAAGTCAGTTCAGAAAAAATAGCCAACACTTGTTTCAATTCAGGCAAGGTGATGAGAAGAAGCGAAAAAAAAATCTGGCAAGTCATTTCAAGGCCGTTCCTGGTAATCAGTACACAGCTGTTTGCTCCAGGGAAGACACCAAGTGGCACTAACAACCAGCCACCACCATATGCGTGAGCTATTAGTGTTCAATGGTTTAATCACTGTACAAATCCGGACTGTTGCAATACTATGATGGAAAATGTAAAAATTCATACTCTTGGCTCACCTGTAGCAGATGGTGGGGTTACATTTAAATCGAGCTGTTTATGTCTTTTTGATCGGGGGGAAATGAAGTTCACAGATCCAACTTGGTGGTAAAACATTAAGCCACCCAAAATAATTGAACTAAAACAATCCCCCAAAATAATCTGCACTTGGCTCTCTGTCTAGTGGGTGAAATATTGCATGGTGTCTTTTCTTTCGCTCCCTTCCTGCCAATTGAAGCAATGCCAACCTGTAATTCTCTTCTCTCCTCCAGATCCCCACACTGACATCAAGTGAAACAAGTCCATCCCTCCTGCCTCCGGAGGCAAGCTGCCAAATAGTTCCATTAGCATGCCTCTGGAGGAACTAGGCAGGGCAATAACGTTGCTCATTCCCTGTAAGTCAGATGGGAAAGTGCTGCTGCAACAAGGCACCACAGAGAGTCACTTCAGCAGCGCGATTCAATTGCAAAAGGTGTGAACAAATGATACATGGCTACATACAGATGAGCCCATTGTAAAAGTTCCACTTTTAATGCAATCTTGCTGAACTACGTCTGCACTTTTGACTCTACCCCAGAGAGAGCGAGAGGGAAAAAAGCAACTCTGTTCAGCTTCTTGAATTGGTTAGTAACCAGTTGGTTAAGAGCTTTTTATTGAAACATGATTTAGTCTAAGATTGAATTGTCAGAAACAGCAAAGCATGTTGAATCAGGGTAAATATGTAGGGCAACTGGAATCGCTTGCATGGCAATTTGGAAAGTAGTAAAACCCACACAAGCCTCCAAACTTTAATAATATAACAATTGCTAACTTGGTCTTGTGGGACTGGCTTGGTGTGTGTTCTAGTCTGCTGCCAAAAACAAAGCATGAGCTTAATTTTAAAGCATAACTATGTAACATTTTAATAAACACTCTTACAAATGAAAAAAAAATATTACTGTATGCGCTTATACTAGACCAATGCATCTTGTGTTGGGGAGGAAATTAAAATACAGTGAGAGCTTTACATTAGGGAAGTAATTAATGACCCTGCATCTGCTAGAGTGAACCTGAATATTCTGATAGGCATCGCTTTGACAGAAATAACAAACCTGACACTAAGTAACAACCGAAAGATGTGATGTTATGATATATGTATGTATAAATTTCATTTTTAAATAACGTGATGTAAGTGTCACATATCCTTCTTCCTCAGCTGCTCCTACTTATCGTCAGTGTTCATGATTTTCACCAGCAACTCAGCCCTAAACATTATCCTTCAAGCTGGCATTACCACATGGCTTAGTTGTTCTTGGATAATTCTGGTTATTTCCCATCTTATTTTTTTTTCAAGTTTCTTATGATAATATGTGCTCTGCTGGGCTGTAGCATCCTCCAACTGAAGAACTGAAAAAGCAATTGAACATGCAGTTACAACACCCACACTGGATGTGGATTTCTTCAGAAAGGCAATTGTGTGTATTGATGGGGGAGTCTAGAGAACTGACTTCTGACAGGAACTTTACAGAAGCATCGTGAATACTTAAAACAAGTCAGTGGAGCAGACACCTTCTGGCTTCTGTGATACTTTCTCCAGTTTTGACTCACAAAGCAGCATAGACACTGAAATCAAAGATTTCTGCTGGAGAAATTACATGTATTTGTATTTTTTCTGTATTCTGTCATTGGAAATGCATTACGCAGCCTGTGCTTCAACTATGTTCAAATCACATGTCCTATTTTTACCAAAATATATTTTTAAAAAAACATAGCTGCTGTTTTCATTTTGCAAAACCTAGTTATTCACACTGGAAGCCAGTTTACAGTCATGGTAAATAGAAAGTACACCCTCTTTCAGTTCCAAGGTTTTACATATCAAAACATGATTAAAAAAATCATCTGGTTCTTAGCTGGTCTTAAAATTAGATAAATACAACCTTATATGAACAACACATGACATATTACAAAAGTTAAGCCATAACGCAGAAGCAGTGTGAGAAAAACTAAGTGCTTCCATAGAAATTAAGAAGGAAATAAGAAGGTATGTAATAGCCAGGTGCTGCACACATAAACTGATCATCAGCAAGTGTGAGCACCTCCACAAAAGCAGGAGTTTTGGCAGTTTGCAGGAGAACTATCTGTGAAGGAGGAAAGACACCAGCAATAATCTTAGAGCAGCAACTGTTGTTGCCCATCAATCTGCTGCTAAGACTGTTTCCAAAGAATGTGAAGTCCATCATTCTACGGTGAAAACGATTATTCACAAGCGGAAAGCATTCAAGATAGTTGCCAATATTCCCAGGAATAGATGTCCCGGTAAGTTCACCTCAAACCATGCAATGCTCAGAGGAACTGCAAAAAAAAAAAAAAAAAAATGTGCTGCATCTCCTACTCTACAGGCCTTAGTTAGCATGTTAAATATTAATGTTCCTCACAGTATTTGAAAGATACTGAAGATGATAGCTTATGTCCCTAAAAAGAACATGATAGCACTGCTTAGGTTGGCAATTACATCTGAACAAGCCACAAGACCTTCACATAGACAAGACCAAAGTGAAGATGATTGGCCGCAGTGCATAATGCCATACTTAGAGAAAAACCAAACAAAGCACAAACACCTCATACCAACTGTCAAGTGGTGGAGGGATAATGATTTGGGCTTGTTTTATAGCCACAGGAAGTGGGCACCTTGCAGTCATTGGGTTGGCCATGAACTCCTCTGAATACCAAAATATTCTAGAGTCAAATATGAGGCCATCTATCCGACAGCTAAAGCTTGGCTCAAACTGGATGATGCAAATGGACAATGATCACAAGCACAACAGGAATTCTACAACAGAACGGCTGAAACAGAAAAGAACCAAGGTGTTGCAATAGCCCATGGTTAAATAAATAATGAAACAGTAGAATCTGTGTTGTTGTTTCACACCTGAGGCTTAATCATTTTAGAAGTTCCTAAGGACCATATTGAAAGAGGATGTACTTTCTTTTTACTTTGACTGCAAGAAAGCATTATCACTAACATTATAGACCTAACAACTGATCATAAAAGTAATAACTAGCAGCTGAAGCCTTATTCTATGCACACTAGGTGTAGTATATTTTTATTCATTCTAAACGCTACATTACACAATATCCATTTTAGCTAGTCTACTGTATACTAGCTTTTCATCACAGACTTTTAAGCCTACAACGTGTCAGTTTGATAGGATCTGAGTACCACTTTAATCAAGGGTGCAAACAATGTCTCCTAGATAGGAATAGGAATTTTCACCTGAAGTTGTGTTTACAGTGAACTCAGGTTTTGTCTCTTCCCCAAAGGCGAGCCTCAGAGGACAGAGTGTCACATCACTAACTCATCTTCACACCTGCATTTTCACTTGTGGCAAACTGTGTCTGCTGGTGCATGTCTTAAAGCCAGTTTTGCATACATTTAAATGAGAAAGTAGTGAACAAAAAACAGAGCAGTGAGTGAAGGTAGGTGTGGAGGTGGAGGAGTCTATTTGTGACCTGCTGAGAATCTCATCAAATACAACAGAAAAACACATTAGGCTGTTTGCATCATTGGCGCTGTTGTGTTGATGAGTGGTAATGTGGATGTACAGCATGAGTACAAATCAAAAACCATTCGTGTTTTATGTACCGTAACCTGTGTGTCAACTGGAGAAGAGAAGTACAGATAGGGTTTGAATTTATTTGACATTCAAAAGTTTTAATTCGAGGCCACATTCAAAAAAAAAGTTACACAAAAATGCAGTGTAAGACTCTTGATTCAGAAGGACATAATGCATTTTGTGATTCTTAATGCTCTAAAGTGGACACAAAACTGTCACTGATGCACAAATCCATGCATCAGAATGCAGACAAAGCTCAAGCAGAAGAGAGATGTCTAATATTAGCCCAGGGAGGCTCTTGACTCCCTGATGACAGAAGGACGGATGAACCTCTCTTCAGTCCTTGACACCTTATTTAAATGTCGAAGAGGAACATCACTAAACATTAGCTTTCAACTATTGCCTTGCTCTGCTCTATCGCTACATCGGTCTGTCACTCAAGCAGTCACAGTGTGAGACAAGAGTCTGTTTCATTTCCCAGTATACTGCTACACGACTGAACAACTATATAGAAATTTAATTTGAATATAATGTACAGTGATTTAGACAGGCTTTGTGTCATTTGAATAAGTTATTTAAGTGCAAGGTTAGAAAAAGCCACAATACCATACTAATTGAAGTGAGTTATATCTATATGTACATGTATATGTACAGGAATGTATATGAGAATAAGATGAGTGCATACAGGGAAAAATTACTAAATTTACAGTACTGTGCAAAGGTCTTGAGCCATCCCTCATTTCTTGATATTTTGCTTCTAAGGGGTCAGACTTTTTAAAGTGGTCTCAAGACTTTCTGAAGGTCTTTCAAAGTTTTTCTTTGGACATTGGCTGCTTTTTCACTCATTTTCAGTCCTGTCCTGACCATTTTCAGAGGATTTTTTTTTGTTTTTTGTTTGTTAAACCACCTAATACCAACCTATGTATAATTCAAGCATACACACATAATTTGTTCCTATGTCTTTAGTTGAATCTACAAAAATGGCTGAAAACTTGTTATATCTTGACATGGTGTGCAGTGTTCTTAAAAAAAAAAAACATCTTAAAAAAACTATCTCCAGCAGATAACCAGTAGCTGAAAGGCATGTCCCTAAGAATTAGGAAAAATCCAACAAGGATAGAGGAGATACATCTGACACTTCATCAGAAGGCTTTCGTAAAAGGGTGGATGTTAAGAAACCATTTTTAAGCCTACAAAACTAATGTGAGTTTTGTAACACTATCACTTTCACTTTAGTGTTCTAGGGTTAAGGAAGGGAAGCAGAGAAAAGGTTAAAGTATGCCAAATTACACAAAAACTAGACTGAAAATCAGTGGCAACAGGTTTTAAAGAGTGATGAATAGAAATTTGAAATTTTTAGTTCAAATCTTTGTCAATATGTGCAGAGAAGGCCAGGCGACAGGTACAGCAGTGACTGTGTACAGCCATCTGTAAAACACGATGGAGTCACTGTCATGGTTTTGGCCAGTGGTGTTAGGGATTTTGTCAAAATTGATGGAATTATGAATGCAGAAAAGTACTATCAGATTTTGATCCACCATGCAATGTTGTCTGAAAAGGATCTGATTGGCAATGGCTTCATTTTTCAAACAGGCATGCAAGGCGTCACAAGTCTCAGTTTTCCATAAATGACACAAAAAGATGCATGTTTAAACTCAAGAAACAAAGCCCTAATCAATGTTATAATAGAAGCAGGAAGTCAGGTGACTTTTTATAGCACAAAGTCTGCATAGTGAGAACGTCTCGGTTGATGGATGGGTCAATAAAGCATTGTACTTAACATGGACGACTGTTTCTTGTTTTGGAAAGTTCAGATGCCTGGTCCATGACATTTAATACAAAGTTCCTCCACCTTAACTGAAGACTTTATTTTAAACCACAACCTTTCCAAAATTACTCAGAGTTTGTTTTTGATGTGTCTTGTGTTCCCAAAGCCAACCAGTGCATTGCATTAACAAAGGGTAAGCTCATACAGTTAGATCCATATGTTTTTGGCCAATGACACCTTCTCTGTACACCACCACGATGGATTTTAAACAAAGCAATAAAGATGTGATTCAAATGCAGACTTTGAGCTTTAACAAACATTTTGAATGAGCTTTTTAGTAAATACATCTTTTCTAAACATTGTCCCACTGTTTAGTCCATCTAGTCCTGCTTTTGCATAGTCATCACCAGATCCATGAGAAAACAGGCAAGTTAATAGAAACATCAGCCAAGATCAGGTTGAACATCAACAAAATGAAAACAAAGATGCTCAGGATATTAAACAGCACAAGCAAAGTACCTGTCATTGTTGAAGGACAACACCTGGAGGATGTGAATGAGTCTACGTATCTTGGCAGTACCGTAAATAGTATCTCAGGTCCTGATAAAAATGTGCTAACAAGGATAGCGAAGGCTAGAGCAGCGTATCTTGTGCTTAAGAACATCCAGGTTTCAAAAGAGCTTACTATAAAAATTAAACTCTGCATATTTACATACGATGTGAAGTCTGGCCTGCTATATGATGTAGAAAAGTGGAGAATGACTATGAAGACACAGAACAAAATTGAGACTTGTCAGTAGTTGTTTGAGATGAATGTTTGGGATCTGCTGGAAGGACAAAGTCTTAATGAGGATTTATGGAAGCTTGCAGGGTAGGTGCCAGTAACACTGCAGATAAGGAGGAGGAAATGGAAGTGGTTAGGACACACTCTGCAGAAGCTTGCAAGCAACATCACATGGCAGGTACTCGCCTGGAAACCTCAGGGGAAACGGAGAACAGGTCATCTAAGAAATAGTTGGAGGAGGGACTCAGAGAGTGAGATTTAAAGTATAGGATTAAGCTGGACTGAACTTGGTAGGAGGGCTCAGAACTGGGTGTGCTGGTGTAAACTCGTCAATGGCCTGTGCTCCGCAGGCGGCGAAAAGCCTATGTAAAGTAAGTGGTCAAGATGTGACTCAAATGCAGACTTTGACCTTTAATTCCAGCTGCTTAAAAATGTTTTGAATTAGCTGTTTAGCATATACATTTTTTAATTTTTTTTTAAAATTTTTACATTGTATGCTATTTTAAGAGGCTTGAAAGTAATTGGGCAATTTACTGACAAGCAATTTCATCGCCAGACCTGTTCCCTTGTTATTCCATTACATATTGTTCACCTAAAAGCTCTGGAGTTTATTCCAAGTGTTAAAACTTTCACTTGTGTCACGAAACTTGGCAAGCAGTTTGCTAACTGTAGCATGGGAGAAGGGTGGTGTTGTAGGGTGTCTTGCATTGAAATCTGCTGCAATGACCCGGTCACCACCCATCTTGAAAAGTTTCCCCCCTCCCATATACTAATGTGCCACAAACAGGAAGTTAATATCACCAACCATTCCCATTTTATTAAGGTGTATCCATATAAATGGCCCACCCTGTATATTCTTATAAAGAAGACATGCACTGGCTCAACACCACCAGAAGACTTGAAAGACCACCAAAGACAATTAAAGTGGATGACCAAGGAATGCTTTCTTCTTTCTACAGTTAAGAGAAATGAATGCAGATACAGAGGGTTAACAATAATCCACTAGTTCAGCACAAGACTTTGCCAGAAAACATGTAAGAGTGTCTGCACAGTTCTGGAAAGTTCTTTGGACAGCTGAAGCCAATAGATCTTCTAATAGACTGATGGGAAGCGAAAAGTATAGAAAAGGAAAGGAAGAGCTCATGATATGAAGCATACCAGATTAGCTGTCAAACACGGTGGAAGCAATGTTATGGCATGGGAATGTGTGGCTGCCCATGTAAGTGGGCCACTAGTGTTTCCTGATGATGTGACTGCTGAGAGAGGTCACAGGATGAATACTGAAGTGTGCAGGGCTATACCCCCTGTTGAGCTTCAGACAAAATTATGCTAAACTGATAGGATGGTGCTTCGTGGTGCACGGGGATAATGACCCAAGGCATACTGCAAAAGCAACACATAGTTGTAACTCCAACAGAGCATGCTTTTTAGTTAGTGAAGACAAAACTGAAAGATGAGAGACCCATAAACAAGGAGCAACTGAAAGTGGCTGCAGTAAAGACCTGGCAGAGCATCTCAAAGGAGGAAGTGCAGCATTTGGTGAATGTCTACGGGTTCCAGACTTCAGGCAGTCATTGCCTGTAAAGGATTTTCAGGATTAAATTGATTATCTGGTTATTTTTGAGCCTCTATTTTGTAATTTGGGACTGCATAAAAATGGCTTTAATTCCTAAACAGTTAATGCAAAACTTTTATTAAAACCCCTAAATTAAAGCTGAAAGTCTGCACTTCAAAGTCTGCACATGTTGATTTAAAATCCACTGTAATGGTGAACAGAGGCAAAACTACAAAAAATGTCAAAAAACATACATTTCTAAGTTATGAAATCTAACAGGTTATCCGTTTCATATCACCTGCTCTTAGTAAATTATGTATATAGGCTAGGTCGGAGGACTTAATGTAGCCTAAAGCTATTCTGTGTAGAAACAGACAGAGCAATGAAGCTGCTGCTGCTCTGCTTAAGTACTACTCATTCTGAACTTTCTATGTACACATGTTGTTAGCAATAAACCCAGAAAAATATTACATCACAGAATGCACACAAACACAGTCATTTACATGTGGATTTATAAGAGCTGTCTAGTGTTGGCATTAGGCAGTTAAAATCAGGTTGAACCCCAATGTTACATAAATTCAGAAGCACCTCTGCCCTTCCTTCCACAACAGAATATGACACAAATAAACCACTAACTAAATCTTGCACAGAAGCCGGTCGATTCACGTTTGGTGCTGTAATTTCTGCAGTGCATCACAGCAACATTATTAAGTTACAGGGTGCCTTAAAAAAAGGAAAAGTATTCCATGCAGTATGAAGAAGGCTTGTCTCAAACTGTAGAGGGAGAATAATATTAACATTTCACAAGGTGAGCATAAAGTGACTAGAAAATCCTCCACAATCTTCTTGACTTTGGGAAAGGTTACTTGGGGTCATGGACCCACTCGTCTGTCCTGCATTTCACTTCAGCCCATGTCACAAAAGTTAAGACTCTCCGAGAAGTGACGGAACAACCACTCGACTTGTGAATAATGCAGGCAGGATGTCAGTAACATAGGGTGGAGAGGGGTTTCTGCTGAGAACAGCAGGTGCCTTTCATCATCATGACACAAGAAACAAGTGAGACACAGCGGGGTGTTTGCTCAGCACAAAGATAAATAAAGTACATAAGCATGCATGCACGCATGTAGAGACTGTGTGCATGTGTGTGCTTCTGATTGTGGGCGTTTCAGAGTGAGAGAAATGGAGGGGAAAGAATCACATCCTTGGGGAAATTACCTCCACAATGTGGTATTGAGTGCACTTTACTGACAGAAACAGAAGCATTTTTGAGTGCCCTGTCCAGCAGTGGAATTGAAGGGAAAATTGTTTTGGTGGTTGTCAAACAAGTACAAAATAACACAAGTAAAGAAACTTGTAAAGCAAGCCTATTGTGCTTATATGAATAAATGGATAAAATAATTTGCATCCCCATCATGATTCATCTAGGGCTGTGCATTGAAATTAAATAAGTGTTAGGCTGCATGAACAGAATGCGGTATTGGAATACCTAGCACATCTCGCTCTTATGAAGTGAGCAACAGCAGTGCACAAAAGTGAAAAACATGAAGCTAAAAAGCACTGGCATACCTCTTTAAGGATCCAGTTTAACTTTTAATCACCCTTGAAATTCTCTTTGATATGTGTTACTGAGAGGAGAAGGAGAGAAGAGATGAGACTGACCCAGGCTTTCAACAGCCTGTACTGTATGATGATGCCTGATGTAGATAGCGCTTGTGTCTAATTACCTAAACTTCAGCTGCGATTTCCTTTGAAGACGACAGCCTCACAGGCATGATCAGACTGTGACCGTAGGCTAAATCACTCGAGCATTCACTTCATGTGCGCAGGACTGTTGGGTGAAAAGCTGCAGGAGATTTCAAGAATGATTTGTCATTTCTATGGTAATTTAAAGCTGAAGTTTGGGGATTGAGCTCTTTGAAGCTGCAGTTGAGAAGGGTCGCATCATCATAAGCAACACAATTCGGAAGATCAAAAAGTACTTTAGAAATAAATGCAATAAAGATAGTTTTTTTGTTCTTGTTTTATTTTGGCTTTTTTTTTTTACATTATTTTATTATTTATTAATATTTTATTTTCATCATCATTGGCCTTAAATCTGGCATTAATCTTATACAATTCACAAGCCTGTTTTGCTCAAAATGACCTTTTAAACTTTTGTGCTATATAACGCTTGCTGCATTTTATTATTTGCTTATATTTTCTGGATTTTCAGGGTATTTTTCTGAAAAACAAAAGTTTTCTGCTGTCACTTTGATTACCCAAAAAACACATTCCTCCACTGTGGACATGCTAATTTACTTTCCTTGAACTACAGTCATTTCAAACTGCTTACTTCTTTACTTACGGCTGCTACTTTTGGTGCATACGTGTGAAGCACTAACATAGATATTATGAAAGATGGATGTAGTAACCGTAATTTTTGCCGTCGCCATCTTAAGTGAGCAAATCATGATAACACTCTTTTTTGGATCTTAGTATGACTAAAATTTACCAAAAAAAAAGACTTAATGTTATATTTAATGTTACCTGAAATTAGCCAGTAAACCCATAAACTCACCAAGAATGCGTTAACTGAGAGAAAGTGAGCTGAGGGCCATTTTCACACAGATTTATTTCAACTGGAAGCATTTTTGCAGTCACAGGTCTCATTAAAAAGAATTCAGGTTTAAGGCGCTTCCATGTTGGCTTTACTTTTCTGACCCTTTTACTGTGCTAGCTCCATTTTATATATCGTATATGAGCACTCACAAGTATGGCTACACGCAGCGCACTGCCCATACCCAACAGATATGCTAATAACAGCCAAAAAGCCTTGTGTGTAATTCTATACACTATTCCATCATCATAGGTGGAAGATGAGGGGACCACCATTCAAATATCAGGCAGTAAGAGAATATATTTTTAGCATTGCTAATGCTACCTAGCTAATTAACAGCAGTAATCAACATTAATGTTTGATGTGTTGTGGCTTCATTGTGGCGTTTGTGTTTGGGAGTTTATTAACTTGCAGTCTTCATTATAGAAAAAATTGGTAGGCTCCTTTGTGCTATAATATAAGTGATTGAGCCAGTGTTTGTAAAATCCAACAGCTAGTTGTGTATTTAAAGTTGTGTGTTTAAAATATGATTTCAATTTTATTTCAATATCAATATCACTTTACTGGACAGAAATAGTCATTACTGAGAACTTTACAAATAAAAATTTGAATTAAATTGACATTAGTATAGCAGCATTATTTTCTAACTGCTCAAATAAGTGTTAGCTTGTTAGCCTTTACCTTTAATTTTCACAGTTTAATTAAAATTAATTGATATTAACAGCTACAGTGCACACTCAAGCTGAATAAATATATGTACAGTGTCTCTTCCCTTATTTCCATCCAACATAGCTCAGCATAAGTAATTTTAAAATGTCAAACACATGCTTTTCAGCAGTGCATTGAATTATGAGCCAATATTTGTCAATTTGGTAACAATAAGGAGGGTAAGTAAGCGCCGCCTCCATCATCACGTTCCCTTTAGTCCTGGTGGAGTTTATGCTATGTCTATATTAATCTCCAGAAAATCAAATCAATGACTCTGTCCTCCTATTAGCTCCTCCACCTGTTACCATGGAAACCTGAAGGCCTGCAATTGTTATATGGAGGAGGGGAAGGGACGACTGCATAAAGTAAATTGGGAGAACATGGTTTTGACACCTTGGAGGCGTATCAGGTAGAGAAGACAGAGGTCTGAGCTCCTTGTACATCACATGTACTGTCATCTTGAGAGTGTCACATTAAAGAATGGAAGGGCAGAAAATCCAGGCAGGAGTGTGAAATGTCACTGATGCTCTACTGTACATCATCAAGAGGCTGTCTCCACTGCAGCAGCCTGCTCCTATGCTGCACTGTTCTTTATTTATTTTTTTTTATAAATGTTCCAATGTCAAACCTTGTCATTTCCCACTTACTGTAACCTCTACTGAGAGTGTAAGAAGGAAACAAAGGCAAAGGCACCCACTTGTCTTCCCTTTGAAAGAGGAAATATTTTTAAGTCTTCAACTCTGTGTGATTTTTAGATGCTTTTTTGTTGTTGTTTTGTTTCATGTATGTGAAGAAAAAACATTAAAGATTAAAAAAGTAAACGTAAAGGAGGCAAAAACCACAGGAGACAAAATAGTCAAAGATATTCCTGAACACATAGAGGAAATAAACATTATTCGGTATGTGTTGCTTCAGAAATGCCTTAATTCTTCATGGCATAGATTCAACAAGGTGCAGGAAACTTTCCACAGAGATTTTGGTCCATATTGACATGACGTCCTCACACAGTTGCTGCACATCCATGACAAGAATCTCATGTTCTACCACATCGCAAAGGTGCCCTATTGGATTAAGATCTGGTGACTGTGGAGGCCATCTGAGTACAGGGAACTCTCATCCTAGATTTGGGACATGGTGCATCGTCCTGCTGGAAGCAGCCATCAGAAGATGGGTACAATGTGGTTATAAAGGATGGACATCAATGCTCAGTTGGTACTAAAGAGCCCAAAGTGTACCAAGAATATATCCCCCACACTATTACACCACCACTAACAGCCAAATTTACACCAAATTCTGAACCTACCATCTCATCTCATCAGACCAGGTAACTTTTTCCAGTCTTCTACTGTCCAAACTTGTTGAGTCTGTCCAAATTGTAGCCAGTAAAAGAAATATTCAGACCAGCCCATCTGGCACCAACAACCATCCTATATTTAAAGCCACTTAAATCACCTTTCGTCCCCATTATCATTCAGAAAGTTGTCTTGATCATGTCTGCATGCCTAAATGCACTGAATTGTTGCCACATGATTAGATATTTGTGTTAACACAGTGGCCAAAGAGTGCATAACCATCTCACTGACTCAGGGTCACTCTGCTCTAACAGTATTCATCCAATTCAGACTATGTTGGCATACTTAAATAAAGTGGGCAGTAATAAGATCACTGTTAGTTCAGTAAATGACAACATTTACTGGTCTGTTTTCTTTTGTCTTTTTAGTTTTTAAATACTTCTAGTGCCTAACCAATGATGTAAGGCTGTTAGAATACATCTGATCTAAGAGAGGTTTGCGGAAAAGGAGAAATAAAAAAAAATCAACAAAACTACTGTTGGTGAGAATAGGCACAGTATAAGATCCTGGGTACAGTTTAAGATTCTGGGTAAAAGCTAGCGGGAAAATATTATTTTCTTTAAAAAGTTCAAAGAAAAGTGCACACCCTGAAATCTGCAGGGAGACTGTTTAAGAATCAGAGAGAATTGCAAACTAAATGCAGCATCACCGTAGGCTTTAGCACTGAAGTCAGAAACAGTGAGGGTGCATTTGTGCACATCTGTTAGGGGCATAAACTTTGGTAGAGGTCACTGATGTAATCTGAGAAGTGATTTTGAAAACAATTATATGCACCTTAAAGTCAATTTTACAGCTTAAAGGCAGCCAGTCAAGAGATAAGGGCCATATCTGTGCAGGGTGAAAGTGTGAAAGGGTTTTGTTTTCGAAATATAATGTCTCTGATAGTTTTATAATTTGTCTCCAACCTCCAGAGCTCATCTGTTTGCGACTGTATGTGTTTTCCAATTAGAAAATAAAATACGGGTAAATTATTTATTTCTGTGCTGGCAAAAACTGGAAAATGCCCGAGGTCCTCTTGAAGGCTGTTGGCCCCAAAAAGTATATGATTAGAAATAAATTAATTTCCATTGAGCAAAAAACAATTGCCAGCTCTTAAACACACACACACACACATGCACACACACACACTAAGAGGGAGTTTTGCAAGAGTAGAATTCATACCAACAATATTGCCAAAATAAAATAAACTGTAAGGCTCAAAGCAGCCTCTCCTTGTCATTGCATCAGTTGTGCCTGAGGAGGGAAACAAAAACCCCGAACTGGTAAAGGCATGCAAAAAACTGAAAACCAAACGCGCGCGCGTACACACACACACACACACACACACACACACACAAAAGCAGAAAAGTTTTGTTGACTGTTTTTTTCATCAGAGACAAGCAGAAGACTTGGTTGTTTTCGTGTCTTGCTTGTGATATAATGTCAGTCCCTGAGCTGCAGAGCTTAGGGCCTTTGAAAAGCAACAGTAAGACTTTATTTTACTGAAACAAATAGTCCACACACACACACTCCACACTACAAGTCAAGATGAAAGCACTACATGTGATACTCTGTCTAAAGAAGCGCCATCATATGTTGGTGAACAGTCTTAACTGTGGCACACAATGACCTTAGTTTAAATTACATAACCCCATGATTTTTGGTCAGGTTACTTCATGACATATCCAGTTTCTGAGTCAGCAGCAAGAAACACAATATCTTGTGAGCACTGTTGTTCTTGCTCATGACATGTGCTTTTTATTCTTGCACACTGACTGAAGATGGGGTAAGTCTGCAGCAGTTTTTTCATAAGAAGTGAGTAGCATTGTTGCCTCACAGCAAGAAGGTCCTGGGTTTGAATCCACCATCTGGTCGGGGCCTTTCTGTGTAGAGTTTGCATGTTCTCCCCGTGTCTGCGTGGATTCGCTCCCTCAGTCCAAGGACATGCAGTTAGTGGGGTTAGGTTAAATGTTGATTTTAAATTGCCAAAAGGTGTAAATGTGAGTGTGAATGGTTGTCTGTGTCTCTTTGTTGACCCTGCGACAGAGTGGCGACCTGTGCAGGGTGTACCCCGCCTCTTGCCCGATGAAAACTAGGCTCCAGCCCCCCGTGACCCTGAATTGGGTAAGCCGAATGATGGAATGGATGGAAGGAAGGATGGATGGATGGATGGATGTCAGTAAATTACACTTTTAGCATATACCTTAAGTCAGACTCTCCAGCAAGTGAGTTGAATATAGATGTCTGCTTGTGAGGAGACGGTTCTGTCATGTAAACAATCCAAAAATGCTGGATAACTATGCAAACATAATTTCAACTATATCTGTGTATTCTTAGTAACAAGCAGCAGTAGAATTATTCAGGCATTTGACTTGAATAGCAAGCATATCTCACGAGCTATTCATTAGGATTGTTAAGGGATTACACTGTTCTATTTCTGGGAAATACTTTGTCAAGGTTTCCTGAGAGGAGAGTCTGGCTGATGGCAAAGACTCAGTTTCAGGGGAAAATAAAATGTAGATTTTGTCCTGGTCACGGAAGAATAGCCCAGTCTTTATCAGATAAAATACGAGCCAAGGGAGCTTGTTAATCCTGCCTATATGTGCTGTGTGGATGGGGCAAAAAGGCCTAAAACAATTATGTAAAGATTTCTATGGAAATACTGGGTTATAGGTCAACTACAGTCATCTACAGTACAGTCAAGTTTAAAGACATTTTAAATGGCATTTTAAGAAAAAATTTTTTGGCATGTTTAATGAGAAAACCGACTTCATTTGTAGGTAAGTAGTGTATAATCCCAAAACCAGAAGAAGCTTGATTAACATAATCAAACAACATGAGGATCCAAAAGTACTGACCAATTTTGAAGCATAAAAATGAAAATTGTCGGTTTTTATAGCAGCTTAAGTATGGAGCTATTATTTGTGATGCACAGTTAACTGCAGACTGCTGTGCAGTCTTCTGGTCACAGGTTTTCAATAAACAACAACAACAAAAAAAATGAACTACTCAATCTGGTGGCCTGACTCACACATATAAATGTGTGTGGAGCTCAATGACCCGGGAGGATTTTAAAATCAAAACGCTGCTCTTCTTCATCATGTAAGGATTCTCCTGAGGTGGTTTGCTAGGACAGAAAACTTGAGGGCCAATCCAGGCCACAGCATCCCCCAGCTGGCCTGGAATCACCTCCTGCACTCCAACAAGAATGTGGAAAAATACAGCCACCACACTTGGTTCCCCCTTTTGCACTGGACTCTGAGAAATCCTTCACGAGTGGCAAAGAAATGGATTGATAAATGGATGAATGAAACACATCACATAGCCAAACATCAAAGCTGTAATTCACTTTTGTTAGTATATTACTCAACAACCCTGTCATAAAAATTGAGTGTCCTAGAAGATCTACAAATGGTGTACGTGCATTGGCAGTCATTTGGGTGGATTCATCAGTTCAGCAGGTATAATATGATTGAGTACCTACTTAGTGTTTTTTATGGTAGTGTAACTATAAAAAAGCAATGCACTTCATCAGCTGAATGCTTGCCACATTTTGACCTCATACAAAAATTTTACTATTCAAAATTATATTACTTTAAAGTGTCAAATCACGTGACTTGAATTCACACTGATTTATGCTATTTAAAGAATAGCAGTAGACCAGATTTCAGAAAAAGTGTCTACCCCCCCCCCCAAAAAACAGAAAAAAATGCCAAGAGGCAAGATGAGACAGTTTAAGGTAAAAGTTTACAATCATGCATTCACGAATAAATTTTAAAAAAATGAGACAGGCTCTGATTTCACCTGTCCTCGTATTAAAAAGAAGTCAAGAGTGTTTGACAGTAATGCGTCTGGTTTGTAGAAAAGATGATGCATCATACTCCTCTCTGCACCCAGTGAAGTTTACAGTCTAGAAGGTTACATATAAAAAATGAGTCAGAAATTAAAGCCTTGAGACTAAAGCAGAGCACTTTCACGTGTCACCTGTCACAGAATTTCTACCTCGGCTCATTCTTGATTTGTTTTCTTCAAGGTGCCTTTTTATTTTTTTTTCTCACCAAGCTTCTAAAACAAGAAGTTGATGCAAGTAACAGCAACGATTACTGAAATCTTTTTAAGCTGCAAATGGCTCAGTTCACTTTTTCCTGCTGTGAACAAGCATTCGCGGCAACACGTGGCTCTTAAATCAAGTGCTACCTTGTGGGGGGTTTTCAAAATCGGTGTTCTTACCAGGTGATAAATTAGGGGATTAATCTGCTGTGAAAGCCTACTTAGCATGGTCAAAAAGAGGAAATGAAATGTACACACTTTATGTGATAAGGTGTGAACCATTGCTAACACCTGACAAAGAAGAGTTTATCTGGAAGTGTTACAAATTGAGTAAATTAAAAGACAGGGTCTTAGAAGGTTAATTATTACAGGATTAGGCAGTGCTATATGTCAATAAATCAATTTAATGGAAAAATCGAGACTACAAAACAGGGGGAAAAAAGTATGCTTTTATTGACAATTGACAGCAGACTATCAGCTGACTGACAGAATCACACTGACAGTTGGAATTGTACTCCTTACATAGAAAAATGGCCCCTGTGACCAGTATTAACAAATGACACACTGGTGCTGTTAATAGTGATGCAACAACTTTGCATTATTGGACTTGAAATGCTATCTCTGGAACCATTACTACTTGTAGCAAAAGCATTTGCCAAGTGTGCCAAACTGAATGAGTTCATTCTCTGCTTCACACTCACGTCTGTAATTTCAAATTTGCAAACCACAAGCACTCCAGGCAAAAGTAGAGCAGCAGTCTGTGGCCTGAGCTGCAGACAAACTAAGATCTGACTTATTTTTTTCTTTTGTTGCACATATGTGCAGGGCTTTTACTGTGTGTGTAGTGTTAACACTATGTATAGATAATGGGTTTGTGTGTCATTTATTAACTCAAAAACACTTTTTTTGTGTACTAATATTGGATGAGCAAGAAGCTTTGCAGCAGCTTAGCAATAACTGTATGATCTATAAGACATTTATAATGTTTTGGTGGTTTGGTGTAAAGTTTTTGGTTAGTTTGTAGAGTGCAAAATGGATGCAAAAATTTTTTTTTATTAAAATAAAGATAATGAAAGCATCTTTTTTTCTGTCAGATGTCTCTAGCTCTAAAATGGTTGGAAGCATGAAATAGCATTTTAAATATTATTGTTTTTTATGTCAAATGTTAAAAAACACATCTATGGCAAAAAAAAAAGACTTAAAGTGAAAATATTATGTTAAACAAAATGATATTTATAACAGAACTATGAATATTGTAAAGCCCCCTAAAAACACTATACCTAAAGTACTTAAATTAATGTATTTAGTTGCTCTATCCCAGACCGCACCACCACCAATGAAGAGGTGCTACTATGAAGCAAGCTGCCCAGCTTCATCATCTGAAACTTGCTCAACACATCATCCACATGGACAACAGCCAAATCCCGAATAAGATATTCCAATGGGCTCCACCTGGAGGCAGATGAGGCAGAGGCCAGCCATGACTGACCTGGCATTGGACTTTTATCAATGACCACAAAGCACTCAACGTGTCTTGGGATGAAGCTAAAGACCTCGCCGCCAAGCGTGCCTGATGGAGAGACCTTGTCGCCCAATGTGCACATTAGTGCTGGTGGAAAAATAAAAAACAAAAAAACACCAGACCCGGTATATGATTACAACTGCAGTTTGTGTGTGTTTTAAAATGTCTCTTATGTTGGACACTGTTCAACACATGTTAATATTTGCAAGTGATCTGACCAACTATCCAAATTTACCAAACCACTGTCTAACTGTGTTTTTTTGTTTAAAAATATTAAATATATTGAATAAAGCACAAATTAATGTATCAAATGGGACATAAACACTGGATTTTAAGGTCAGCAGCACAGATAAATATATATAAATGACATGTCATCATGCTCCTCGAAGGGAAAAGGAGGACATATCCTTCTCTTTAATTTGTTGTATATGTTAAGAGACTGCAAAACACTGATGCGGCTGTACTGCCTTATGTCTATGGAGCTTTTTGATGGTTTAATAGCAGATTCTCGTTTGTTTATCAAAATAGATGACATTTATAAAAGATATATTATGTATAAACTCTGATCAAAATTAAAAAAACAAAAAAAAACCTCCATGATGGAACTTAGATTAGAGATTTGAATCTCAGTAGAAATTTGCAGTCATGGCAGTATAAGATTTTAAGTAAATATCAAATGCTTACCTTATGGGAAATGCTATCCAAACCGCTCTAGTTATGGTTTAATTTTATAATTTATTAAAATAGCTGTCTCATTTTTATTGTTACACCTTCTTTGATCTGAATTCGTCTTTCACTGTTTTCTTACACCTTAACATACTTTCTTGACCTTGTGACTTTTCCTTTGATGTAAAGGAAAGGAAAAGCTCTGAGGCCCAGATTTCCTCACTTTCCCTATTCCATCAGTGGTAGAAGCATCAACTTTGCATATCGCTGTAAAACCCCCCATTTATAGTAAGAAAGAAGAGCCGGGGCTCTTGGTGCCAATCATTAAAAAATGCTGCTCAGAGTTTACTATATAGTTTCCCTTATTCTCTATTATTGGGACATAACTACAACTTTTGCTTTTGCAAGAAATTATGCGGTGCCTATTTCCCATCACAAACTTATGATTAAGTTATCCATTCTTGTGTGAAGGTTGTGATGTTTTTTTGTTTGTTTTTTTTAAAGATTTTTGAATGTAACACACAATAGAGTTATGAAACTGCTGATCAATGGCAAGTGAACTGTAATGACTAAATATGCAGGCTCTTTCTATAAAAGCAGCAAAAGATCCTTGGACACCCAGGTAAAGTCTGAAAGATGTGAGGGTTTTATAAGGTTTCTATCATCTTCTTTGGAATACTGCTTCCATTTTCCATGATTATGTCAGTGGAGACTAATCTTCTTTCCAATGTGAAAGACAGAAGTTTAGAGACAGGCCTTTACAAAGCGGATCCTTCATATTTCTCCTTGCCACCTTGTTGTAGTGGAAGGGTATGTGTGACCCCAAGAGCTATGTTGTTGGGGGGTAAGTTGCCCCTAGTAGGGTATCCCAAAGCAAGTTGGTCCTGGGTGAGGAGCCAGATGTCAGAAAACACATATGACAACAGAGAGCTTAGAGATACCGGGGAGCCGGGCCTGGAGTAGGCGCTTGAGGGCAAGCATCTGGTGGCTAGGCCTTAGCTCATGAGGCCTGGTCAGGCTTAGCCTGGTCCATCACCTGCAGGTGGGACCATAGGTTTTCGGTGCATTGTGATTTGGGTGGCGGTCGGGGGCAGACGTCCTGGCAGTCTGATCCTGGCATACGGAGTTTCCTTCAAAGGGTGGCTGTGCTTTCTTTTACAGACAGGGTGAGGTCATTCAGGAGGGACCTGTGATAGAGCCGTGACTCCTCCACATCACACCTCCACACACAATGAAGAAGTCCAGTCCAATAACTGGGAACAGTGGATAAGGACAAGCAGGGACACCTGTTAATCAGCACAGCCACACCCCTCAACCCAGTTATCTGTGAATGAGTTATGGAGAAATTCACCTCACTCAGAAATGTTATGAAGGGGGAAACAATTCATAAAGCCCAAAACTAATTGTTTTTAACCAGACCTTATATGTGCTCTTTAGTTCATTTTCATTTTTTTTTATTCAAAGTTCATCTTTCAGCTTGGAAGTCTGCCTCTTAGTTTGACCTTCATACCAAAATTACTACCCGCTGAGGGAAGCAGAGAGTTCAGCTAAAAAACACTTAAAAAAAAAAATGTCTACATGAATTATCTTTTTGAAACAGTTGACTGCGTGGCCAGAAACATGAAGAAAAATGTTAGTTATCTTTGTCATTAATTCTTGTTTGTGTCTTATTAAAATCATTATAATTTAGCCTCCTAACTTTCTTGTTTGTTTGCCTTCCTGCTCAAGGTCATCATCAGCTGATCTCATTAGTTATTTTAAGCTTTGTTACACAACGCTAAATTTGTGTAATGCAATGATCAAAAAATGTTGCACTTCTCACCAGCCTCTCGGTGCATTGCCAACAGTAACTCAGTGTGCAATTAGGATAATATTCTCAGTTCGATGTGGATCAATTTCTACTTGTTATTATTATTAGATTTTAAAAAATCTATATATAGCCGTTGCTTTTGGCTGAGAGCAGAGAAAAAGCAGGAGCCACAGAAATGGAAACAGTCTTCACATTTACACTTCCACGCCAGCCCCCCCCCCCCCACACACACACACACATTCTTTGCACTGGGCGTCACAGTGATTGCACATAATTAAGCAGTGTGTTGACACATAGCTTTTAAACATGGGCCTTCCTCACTTTCCTCTTACATTTTTTTGCACCACAAATACTCTGCTTTCATTCATTATCAGCTTACACGTCAGTTTCATGCTGAATACAGTAAGTTCATGTTTGACTGTCGATGCAAGACAGAAAGAGCACAAACAAGAAGGAGCAGGTGAGAAAGCCAGCAGATGGTAATGCCCCCACGTGGCTCAGAGACTGAAACAATTACATTTCTCTTCATAAAAATTGACCATCTACTTAGTATGGAAAGTTCTGGTCATTATGATCAGAGCGCATTAGGAGCTTTTCTAAAACAGTTGTATCATATTGAAAAAAATCCTTGTGAACCACCAAACTAAATTAGTTTCCTTCTTAACGAGTGTGTGCTTATCTGAAGTAAACTGGTTGGATACATTTACAAACAGCATATTATCATTTCTATTTGAGAAGAATGTGAACATATAAAATGCTATGCTGTGAAATGATATTGCATTCCCAGTACGATAAGATGACACTGACAGCGGGGCCCCAGTCATGATTTTCGGTCTAATGAGAGACAAGCAGAGGGATAGGCTTCGCTTGACTTGGATTTCCTTCTGCATTTTGATGGGCAGCTGTGCTGTCTCATGGACATTCTGACTGCCACAGAAAGCTGTCCCGAAGTCATTCGATCAGAAAGTGATTTCAGCTCAGTAGGAATTGAAGACACTGAGACACCCCTTATTTGCCCCTGGATGACTGACCTCAGGGCCTGTCTGATGCTTTCCCGGAACAAACTTTTTTAATATGAATTGACAGGGAAACGCTTAAAGAGGGTCGCTTTAGTTCTCACAAGAACTGCTGCATTGCTTGCTTAAAGCCAAATCTGTAAATGTGGATGAGATGAATTTAAGTCCCTCTTTCAAAAAGACCTGCAGTCAGTGTTAGTAGTTTTAAATGTATAAAAAAATGTATTGTCATCTGTTCATGATGTTTATTGCATCGGCTAATATTAGACATGTCAATCATTATAATGCCTCCAGAATGAGGGATGAAATGGAAAATAAAGGTTTTGTTTGATTTGTCCCAAAATCACTTAATTTGCAACTATTATATTTAAATTACCATGGGGGTACTATTTAGAAGCATTTAAGTAGTGAAGCAACAAAAGACTGTTATAAAAGGATGCACTTAGGCAGATGTGTTTACAGGCAAGGAGAAATGATGTGACCTTCAAATGCAGCTTAAAGCTCTATCATGCAGATAAAAACAGCATGTGTGAACATGATCCAGAAATGCTGCCGTCTTCTCTGGGCCAAAGCTCATTTAAAATGGACTGAGGCAAAGTGAAAAACTGTTCTGTAGTCAGACAAATTTAAATTTGAAATTATTTTTGGAAAGCATGAATGTAGCATCCTCTGGACTAAAGAGGAGGGGGACCATCCAGCTTCTTATCAGCTGGACTCACTCAGTTCAAAATCTTGCATCTCTGATCGTATGGGAGTGCATTAGAGCCTATGGAATTGGTAGCTTGTCATGTAAAGAAGAAACAGCTTATAGAACCACCTTTAGCACCAATAATTTAAAGTAATCATTTTCTGTATGACTTTATCAGTCTCTTGACATTCCCCGGGTGCCACTTACCCTCTTAATTTCTATGAAAGCAGCAAAGGTGAACTTAAAACAAAAAAAAAACAGCCACTTGTTGATGGTGAAAAATATGAAAAAGCTGCTAAAGGTATTGTTGGGGGTACTTGTCCAGTGGGTAGTTACCCCTGAACCAAAAGCAGTTTTTGATATAGGCAATAAAATGTCTGGTTTGACTTACTGGACTTGTCTTAAATTTCTTTAGACTGAAATTGTGTTCATGACTTACATATAGTGCCTTTCTCTCACCTGTGATGGTAGCTACAATTATACGCCTCTCATTATAATGCTGCATGAATTTCAAAATGTATACAGTTTTCAGAATTTCTTTTGAACTGAGCTTTCTGTATTTTTTCGGATTTATTTCCTTTTATTTGTTTATTTATTTTTTTGACTGTGCGCTCTCATACCACAGTAAATTGTTTTAGACAGCCAGAATGAGGTAAGCAGAGGCAGATGGCTGAGAAAATATGTGACAGTTTGAGCAATTGATTTTTAATTTCAATGTTATTCAAAGTTAAATAAACAGTCTATGTTATTCAAACTCACATCTTGCTTTATAGCAACTCTAAAAACTTGTTTTCAGTGGTGATATGAGCTTTTGTGAGAACCTCAAACAGCTGCACGGGATTAAGTACAGTACTAGGTTGCTGTTGAAATTTGGCTGGGTACATTCACAATGTGTTTGTGAAATTATCATGAACCATACAGCTTAATAATAATAATAATAATAATAATAATAATATGCATCTTTATTTATATAACATCTTTCAAAAATAAAAGTTACAAAGTCCTCCACAAGAAAAGATGGGAAGCAAACAGTAATACATTTAAGAAGCGATCAGGGTGAAACAACATTAGGTACAGGAGTGCTGGGAGCACAAGTGGAATAAAAGTGAGGAATAAAGAAATTTCAAGCAAAACAACAAAAAAAAGGTAAATTAAAAGCACATGTAAAATAATTAAAAGATTGGCAGAATTAATTATTGAAGTTAACTCAGAAAGATCAATTGGTGAAAGAGTCTAAATCAATATCAGTAGTACTGAAAGTAGCTGTACATAAAGATATGTCAATGAGATGGTGATGAATGATTTTTTTCTCTAAAGGTTACAGGAATGCTCACCTCAACAGAGCTCTGATTCTTTGTCAGCCTGGCTAAAGTGCTGAAAAGAAAGGTGGGATTGTTCTTATTTTCATCAATCAGTGATGAATAGTAAGATGTCCTAACTTTATGGAGGGCTTTTTTATATATATATATATATACAGCAACTCTTTCTCCAGGCCAAATAAAGATCTTCTAAATTTGCGAGACACCATTTCCTCTCCTGTCCTCTTATGGGTCATCTGCTTTAAGCTGCGTGTTTGTAAGTTATACCAGGGAGTCAAGCACTTCTGATTTGAAGCTTTCTTTTTCAGAGGAGCCGCATTATCCAGAGTCATAGGATGTAAAACTGTCAGCGAGATATTCGACCTCTGTGGGAGCAGAATTTAGGTAGTTGCTCTGCACTGTGGTGGCAAGTTAGTTACAGCACTTTCAGAAAGAACATCTACTGTAATGAAATTTATTCTCTACTGCTGCGTAATCCATTATTGTAAATTCAAATGTTATTAAGAAAGAGAGTTTTCAGGGAATACTGAAAAATGTTAAATTTCTATGCCATATGTCAGCACAAGACCCAAAGTGTAATTAATGTGGTGGGTGAGCTCATTTACATTTTGAGAGAAGCCAAGTGAATCAAATAATAGATTGAATGCAGTGATAAGGCTGTCATTTTCAGCATCTACATGGATTTTAAAATCATGCACTATAATTATCTAATCTGAACTGAGCACTAAATCAGATTCAAAAAAGTCTGAGAAATCAGATAGAAACTCTAAGTAAGGGCCAAGTAGATGATGGAAAACCAAAAAATCAAACTTTTTTTTTTTTTGAGTTTTCCAATTAGGGTGGACAAGGATAAGAGTTGGGCTTTCATATGAATTAAAACTGTGCCTGGGTCTTTTTGTCGATTAATAAGCTGGAGTGGAAATTTGCTGCTACTCCTCCTCCTCTGCCTGTGCGTCGAGCATTCTTACAGTTTGTATGATTCAGGGGTTTTGATTCATGTAGACTTACTTATTCATCCTGCTCTAACCAGGTCTCTGTAAAGCAGAATAAATCAATATTTTGATCAATTATTAAATCATTTACTTACAGGGACTTAAAAGAGAAAGACCTAAAGTGTAATCATCCAAATTTAACTGTTTTACTCATTGGTGCAGTTGAGGATGCTATATTGTTCCTTCTTTGTGAAGTTATAGGCTTAAATTTTGTTTTGTTTTTTTCTTTGTTTGTTTTTTGGGGGGGGGTATTTTATTTTATTTTTTTTTGACCAGATTTCTTGAAATGAAAGCTACTCCATCCAAAGTGGGATGGATGCCATCTCTCCTAACAAGACCAGGTTTTTCCCAAAAAGTTTCCCAATTATCTATGAAGCACACATTGGGTTTTTTTGGACACCTCTCAGACAGCGAGCAATTTAAGTATAACATGCAGCTAAACATGTCAATCCTGGTTAGTTTCAAAATACCAACATGGCAACAGTGAAAATGTTCAACTTGATGCTGCAGTTGCTATGTTCATCTTATATGCACTGTCTATGAAACTAACATATTGTTTTTCTGTAAGAAAGAGTACATATGACTACACAATCCAATCCTCATATTAGCTAAGATGAAACAGGCATAAAATAATAGGATTTCAAGGTGACCGTGCTGGTCATTTTGGCTAGAATATCTTGACATAACAAAAGGCAGTCATTAACTAGCATGTCATACACTACATATTTTATTACAGTAGAAGTCTTTGTGAAAGTGCTGTAACTAAGTTTAAGGATCTAATTCCTTCATTAATATGCTCTTCAGTGTCATGTGCCAACACAGTGCAGAGCAGCTACCTAAACTCTGCTCTCAGTGAGGTAGATTACCTAGTCAATAGTTTTATATCCTCAGTACATACAACTTTGGACATTTAGCCTGGAAAAAGAGTTTGTTTCTCTATAAAAAAAAAGCCCTCCGTAAAGCTAGAATATCTTGCTATTCATCATTAATTGAAGAAAATAAGAACAACCCCAGGTTTCTTTTCAGCACTGTAGCCAGGCTGACAAAGAGTCGGAGCTCTGTAGAGCCCAATATTCCTTTCAGTTTAACTAGTAATGACTTCATGGATTTCTTTACAAATAAAATTGTAAACATTAGAAAAAAATTATTCAACACCATCTCAAAGATGTATCTTCATGTTCAGCTGCTTTCAGCACTGCTGGCATTTGTTTAGACTCTTTTGCTCCAGTTGATCTTTTGGAGTTAACTTCAATAGTTACTTCCTCCAAACCATCAACATGTTTATTAGATCCCATTCCTACTAGACTGTTCAAAGAAGTCTTTCCAATTATTGATGCTTCAATCTTAAAAATTATTAGTTGGCTATGTACCACAGGCCTTCAAGGTGGTTGTAATTATATTGCTACTTAAAAAGCCATCACTTGACTGACCCAGCTATCGTGGATAATTATAGGCCAATCTCCAACCTTCCTTTTCTCTCCAAAATCCTTGAAAGAGTAGTTGTAAAACAGCTAACTGATCATCTGCAGAGGAATGGCTTATTTGAAGAGTTTCAGTCAGGTTTCAGAATTCATCACAGTATAGAAACAGCATTAGTGAAGGTTACAAATGATCTTCTTACAGCATCTGACAGTGGACTCATCTCTAAGCTTGTCTTGTTGGACCTTAGTGCAGCTTTTGATACTGTTGACCAAAACATTTTATTACAGAGATTAGAGCATGCCATAGGTGTTAAAGGTACTGCACTGCAGTGGTCTGACTCATATTTATCCAATAGACTCCAATTTGTTCATGTAAATGGGGAGTCTTCTTCACACATGAAGGTTAATTATGGAGTTCCACAGGGTTCTGTGCTAGGTCCAATTTTATTTACATTGTACATGCTTCCGTTAGGCAGATTTATCAGAAAGCATTGCATCAATTTTCATTGTTATGCAGATGACACTCAGCTTTATCTATCCATGAAGCCAGATGATACACATCAATTAGTTAAACTGCAGGAATGTCTTAAAGACAATAAGGCCTGGATGACCTCTAATTTCATGCTTCTAAATTCTGATAAAACTGAAGTTCTTGTACTCAGCCCCACAAATCTTAGAAGCATGGTGTCAAACCAGATACTTACTCTGGATGGCATTACTTTGGCCTACAGTAACGCTGTGAGAAATCTTGGAGTCATTTTTGACCAGGATATGTCCTTCAATGCACATATTAAACAAATATGTAGGACCGCTATTTTACATTTGCGCAATTTTTACAAAATTAGAAACATCCTTTCTCAGACTGATGCTGAAAAGTTAATCCATGCATTTATTACTTCTAGGCTGGACTATTGTAATTCATTATTATCAGGCTGTTAAAAAAGCTCCCTGAAAAGCTTTCAACTGATTCAAAATGCTGCAGCTAGAGTACTGACAGGGACTAGAAAGAGAGAGCATATTTCTCCCATATTGGCTTCTCTTCATTGGCAACCTGGAAAATCTAGAATAGAATTTAAAATCCTTCTCCTAACATACAAGGTCTTGAATAATCAGGCCCCATCATCTCAAAGACCTTATAGTACCATATCACCCAAATAGAGCACTTCGTTCTCTGTGCTAGGTCCAATTTTATTGCTGGCTTACTTGTGGTTCCTAGGATACTTAAAAGTAGAATAGGAGGCAGAGCCTTTAGCTTTCAGGCTCCTCTTCTGTGGAGCCAGCTCCCAGCTTGGATTCAGGAGACAGACACCCTCTCTATTTTCAAGATTAAGCTTAAAAAACTTTCCTTTTTGTTCAATTTATAGTTAGGGCTGAGCTGTACTGAACCACCCCTTAGTTATGCTGCTATTGGCCTAGGCTGTTGGGGGGGGGGGCATAATGCACTGTGTCTTTTCATTCACCTTATTTACTTGTTTATACTTCACTCTGTATTTACTCATTATTATTAATCTCTGCCTCTCTTCCACAGTATGTCTTTTGTCCTGTCTCTCTCCCCTCAGCCCAACCGGTCGTGGCAGATGACTGCCCCTCCCTGAGCCTGGTTCTGCCGGAGATTTCTTCCTGTTAAAAGGGAGTTTTTCCTTCCCACCGTTGCCAAGTGCTTGCTCATAGGGGGTCATTTTGACTGTTGGGTTTTCTCTGTGTTATTGTAGGGTCTTTACCCACAATACAAAGTGCCTTGAGGAGACTGTTTGTTGTGATTTGGCGCTATATAAATAAAATTGAATTGAATTGAATATAATCTCTTTCCACCTTTTTCCCCTCCAACGGGATATGTCATCTCAATAGACCATAAAGTATCTAATTGTTAGACATGATCTATAAAAGAAGAGTGATACTTTTCCATGTGAGCTGAATGGGGCTTTGTTTAAATATGAGAGTCAAAGTGCAAAAATGAAAAAATTCATAACCCGATCACTTCAATCAAATAAATCTTTTTTGTTGCAAGGGAAACACTTTCCATATCAACCCCTCAGTTCAGGTGAGAGCCACTGGAGAATCATTCTGGCAAATGAATCTTGTCTTTCCAATTTATTTTATTTTATTTTATTTTAAACCTTTATTTTACCAGGCAGACAGATTAAGAACATGTTCTTATTTACAACTGTGGCCGATTTGGAATTGACTCACTCAGTTCCCTGCACTGTTGTTTCAACAGAGTGCTGAGGGACACCTAACGAACCAGATTCCCTTTATTTGCACATGAAAGAAGAAGGGGGACAAAAGGTGGTGATACCGCTGGGTTCATTTCCCTGTTCACATATGTAATAGATTTTTTTCTGAACTTGTATGCTGCTGCTTACATGATCATGCCACCTCTGGTTTTTTTTAATCTTACTCATATCTGTGGCCTATAAAGTCCTATCCATGCAGAGCAATGCCGCTGCAGTAAAACCATCATGAAATTGAAAACTTTTGCCAAATTCAGGACAATGAGATTCTTATGCTCCTAATGCCACATCGTTTTCTGTGCTCACCAGCTCAGGGACTGCATCTAGAGAAATGAATCACTGGCTCATATTGCGACTGAATCTATTTTATTCTTGGATATCAAACATCTAAAACACAGCAGTGTATGAACACATTATTCCTTAAAACTGTGAGACCTGCCCTATCTCCATCCCCTCAGCCTTTTATTATAGAACTGACCTTGAACTGACTGACCTACCTGCCCACCACATTCTCCCAGAAATTTCCCTTCCTTTGTCAATCACCTGTGTTTGTGTTTGTATTCTGCCCACCAGCCTTTCCTTACCTCATTAAATCTCAGAGTACACATTAAGGGCTATTAAGCACTCTAATCATTGTTTCTGTATTGTGAGTCCAGTCAGCCATATGCACTTGGAGAGCATAGCTTCTCCCAAGGCCTATTCTTGTGTTTCACAAGGGTCTTCTTTTGCCAGCTTTTCCAACATGGCACCACCTCCTCCTCCTCTCACCTTGGCAGAGAAACTTGGTATGTCTTAAAACTACCATTTGTCACAGAAACCCTTCTATAAAATGTCTATGCACCTCTCTTGGCTGATATTAATAAGACTGTGTAAACAGAATTCATATGGAGTAAAACTTTACCCCCGCAGAGCTGTCTACTTTGCCCAGTTGGCAACAAAACCTCATTGTTTGTCTTTCCCTTTATCCTTTGATGCTAAATTAATTGGTTTCTTTGTGCATTAAAGCAACCTGTAGAATGTTTATTTTGTCACACATGCATCCTCTATGTGTGTATGAGGATGAACAAAACAGACAGATACAGAAGAAGTGTTAAGAGCGGCCAAAAGTCCTTTTTGAAGAAATACTCTATAATTGCTGTTTGATATGACCAGAACAGTCAGTGTCAGTACAGCTCTGAGCTGCTTTCCTTTTCCTTTGTTTCATCCTGTTTTAAAATGCTGGTGTATGAAGTTATTCAGTTCCAGTTCCAGTGAAATAAATAAATATATATATATATTTATGTGTGAAAACAGGAGAAAGGATGGCACGTATTGGTTTGTTTCTAGTTCTTCTTGGTGCATTATTGCTACTGTCTAAAGATCCTGCCTTGCTGCTGATGTTTCCACTTGGCAAAAGGAAGCCAAATCCTTGTGTCCATTAATGCTGTGACACTGAGGGGTCTGCAACAACTTCAGAGACAGAATCTTCTAAGCCATAGGGCTCCGGGACAACCCACAAGGCAAAACTTGCCCTGAGTGTTACAGATTCCAAATGACCACCCTGCCAAACACACTTATCTCGCATAACATATGGTTTTGTAATATTAGAAAGTGATTAGTGGCTGTCTCGAATCATTGTCAGGGACTGCATGCATGAGAAAATGCAAATGTAGTACAAGGAACGCTAGTTTAAAATGTTTGCAAGTTGCCTCTCAAGGTCAAGTTGAGGTCTTAAATTCTTTTCTATAGACTACTTAAACAGAAAGTGTACAAATCTCTCTTGAGTATGGAAAATGTGGAAATTGCACGGTCAAGAAAATCCCTGACCGGTCGTGCCCTCTTTGCTCTGAGTTCTATTTTTTGAAATAAGATTTTTGCTCTGATGTCACACCATAAAGGTTACCAAATGCCCCAATCACCACAATTAGCAAGCCTCTGCTCAGTATAAGAAATGTACTGGTCAACTTAAAACGAATCATGCACATAAAAGAAGTGGGTGTGCTTGGCCAGCAACAATATTTAGAGAAGAGGTAGGTGTCAGAGTACCAACCCAGCAGAACATTGTATTGTGCATGAAATGATTTGTATTCTAACACCTTACCTATAAATGGCTGTAATATTGTTACATACAATTTACAGTGTGCACTGCAGCACTTTGGATGTACAGTTTTTGAATGTGCAGCCTGTACAGCTGTTTTGGGACCTAAGTTGTGACCTGAAGAAGAACCATTATGCTACAAGACCAAAAAACAGTGGTCTAGCAAACTCAGGCCCATGCTATGATGGATTTGATTGAAAATCAATACACAAAATGTCTTCATTTTCCTTGCATATAATAAAATAGTGTCGCTTAAACCTGGCACACTTGGACACGAGATGTCCCTGCTGTTATCAGACCAGCTAGCAGCCATTCTATACTGCTCATTCACCATTTTGAAAGGTGCATGGCATTTTGATAAGAGTTTGGGTTACCCTGCATTACCATGCTTCTATCTGGGTGTTATGACGGCCTGTATTACTCTTTGGGGAGTTGTGTCTGGCCTCCAGGCAGTTTCACTGTTATCTGGGCTAAGCCAGACTCATGCAGGAGAGCTATAAATGAGCACTGTGATATGTGATAGCTCATGTGTGGCTATATACTACCTTTACTCTCATGAATAAAACATGAGGAAATATGGACAATTTCTACAAGAAATACAGGAGGAGCTCTCCGGTTATTGTGTCGGTCTTTAACACTGTTCCTGTTTTTCTTCTACACATGGAAATGTGCAATTATTTCCAATTTCTGTTATAATATCACAGTCTGGCTCTTCACGCATGACTCAGTTTTAGGTTTAAAGAAAGCTTCTTCTTATTTTTACTCCTTGTATTCTTTTGATGGGGGCGTTCCTCCTCTGCTCTACTTCATGAGATAAACAGCTTACCTTTGGCATGACCCCTTCCACTTTAATAAGCGCAAAGTACTTCACTGTCCTGCTTTTTAAAGCTGTTAATTTGATAAGTGAGTAGACCTCTTACTTAGCAATCATATTCTGGACAATTAAACCCATATCTGAAGAATGGATTTTGTCTGGGAGGCTTTATAATGTCCATTATATGGAACCGTTTCAGTCAGTATCTACTACCCTGGCAAAATGAGCCATTGTTGTTGCAGAGCTATCACCGATATCTTGCCATTGAGCATTACGGCTTTACCTAACAGTAGTTCAAACGGGCTTTACTACATATGAAGTCCATTAGTTGATTTTTTTTCCCACATTCTGTAAAAAGAATCAGATCAGTGTCGCTGCATCAAAAGATGGCTTATTCAAGGAGATATACTATCTAAGCAATGTGTCCAGTAATCCCCACATATATTCAGCATGAAGCAGGATAATGCTTCATGCCACAAAGCTAAAAATCATCTCAAACTGGTTTCTTCAAATCAAATGGCCTCCACAGTCACCAGATCTCAATCCAATAGAGCACCATGGAATGTGGCAGAATGGGGGGGTTTGCATCGTGCATGCAGTCAACATATCTGAATCAACTGCATGATGCAGGGGGTTCAACCCTGTACTAGCAAGATGTGCTTAATAAAGTGTCTGGTGAGTGTATTGGGACCACAATCACGGCATTTCCATCTTGATAAACTGAGCTTAGGTTTTCTTGTGTTACCATCAAACGTTTGTGGTCCCTAGGGTGCATAAATTAATCTCAATAAAGCTGAAATAGAACAGACTTCAGGCTAATTACACTTGATCCAAAATGCGGTCAACCAGAACAGACCCAAACAGAGCAAAGATGCCAACACTGCTTCCAATTAACAAGCTACAAAAGCCGAGTAACACTGTGCCTTCCCCACATGATCAGATTGCATCCATTACTGTAATGCACTTATTGACACGCAGACCCGAGGTGCATGGAAATACAGCTATAATCTACTCAAAACAATTAGGCTGAATATAATCATGAGGACTGGGAAACCGAATACTTAAAGTTTTCTATTGTGTTAATTTTAGCACCATTAGAGGATTAAAATAAGTGATTATTAAAAACTAAGGATGAGCCACGTTCAAAGGAAACTAAAAAATTAAACATGCAAATAAAAAATTTTGCATTAAATACAGTTAGGTAGGCAGTAGGTACTGTAGGCCTTTGGCTGCAATGAGCTTGCTGACCTGAGTTCCAAGCCACCACCCACACTCTTTTGACCCTGTCCCAGCATGAAAAATGAAGAACTATGAGGCAATGGAACAACTGGAGAAACAGAAGCAGCAGAGCCATCAGTCAAACGTCATTGCCTTCTGACAGCTGGGTCAACCAGGTCTCATGTAATAGTGATGAATGTTTCCCCTCCGCAGACATGAAGTTTCAAGTCTAAAAACTATTGAAAAAATGCTCTGATTATTTATCTCTTTATTTGGACTCTCAAATGGCCCTCAAAAAGCCTCGGAGCAATCTTATTTCTTTCACATTGTTAAGCGCATTTGATGGCAGTGAGTGAGTCACTGGTGTGATCACAGCTCAGTAGGAAAAAATATGCTAAGGGCATGTCCCTGACCTTTGGGATTAGGCATTCGTGATGTAAGCGTTAGTCACTCTGTGATTCATATTGCTTCCTAAAAAAATGAACATCATGTTGTGATAACTGCATCCAAGGAAAGGCAATAAATCATTAAAAAGAAAAAAAAGCATTAGTATTGTTTTTCACTTTAAAAGGAGATAATCGGGTAAATCCAGGTAAACTTTTAAGAACTGTTCGGGTAACCCTTCAAACTTGTTTCTGCGATATCTTCAAAAAGAGCTTTGTAATAGCAGAGATGGGATGGTACGTTTTGTGATTGTTTCTGTCTTGATGTTCTATCCATGGAACAAGCCACCTTGTTTTGGTAGACGAGATTAGATCATGATTCATTTCATGGAATCAATTTCACAGTGTATTACAGCAGCATCCCCTGCAAGATCAGGCTGAGTGTCATTCTGGGGAATGATTTGTCTTGCTCGGAGCGTGCACACATTTCCCGTGTACTGTACCTACACTCGTCAGTTTATCATATTTGCCCTCAGAAAAATCTTTATTAGCGTGAAAGGCTTGCATTGAGACTCATGGGAGAGTGGGCTGCCATTGATGCAGATGACAGCAGCAGTCTTTTTCACACTCTGTAGTTTTTGACAGACTTGGAAATAGTAAGGATCTGTCAGGAAGCACCGCAGAGCTCACTCCTCGAACTGCGGCAGCTATAAATATTTCAGGAAGTAACAATCATGGCTGTTTATTCTTTCCAAAGTTATCCGTAAGTATGACTGACTTGTTTTGAAGATGGTTGTTGTTTTGACACATTTTGGGGCCGACAGTGACTGCTCCCTGTCTGTGTTCTGTGTGCATGCTGACGTTGAGTCTGCCACCTGTGCCGTGATGAAGCTGACACACTGCGATTGCACACGGCGTACAGCGGAAACAGCAATGACACCAAAGCTCCACATCTTTCCTTAGCTTTCTCTGAAATGTTTTAGTTTTCATAATTTTGCTATTTCTCTATGTCCCTGCCCTCATCAGCGATAGATAAATAAAGACCCAGCAAATGAGTTTCCAGGAAAAATTGATATTATATTATTTTTCTTTTTTAGCTCCACGGATTTATTCTGGGACTGCACTAGTAGCTTTGGCTTATTCAAAGTAAAAAGGTCCTACTTTACATTATACTGACTCTCTGTGCAGCCCCTCCTCACTTCATCCTGTCTAAAAAAAAAAACTATTTTGATGTCTCTTCCTATGGTGAAGGCTCCAAATCCCGAACCCTAATAAAAAACATAAGTGAGGGCAAATACTTTTTCACATAGGTACACTAGGATTTTATACCTTCTTTCCTTTAATAAACAAAATAATAATTTGTATTTACTTGGTTTATCTAATTTGCAAATATGCAAAAAACAAAGAAATCAGGGAGGAGACAAATATTTTTTCATGGCACAGTATACCATTCATACCTTCTGGGTATGTTGTTAATGTATCAAAGCTAATAAAGTCAACTAATGATTCATAATTATCTGTTCTATTTTATCTAATTCTGTTTAATAAAGCAAACTCACCACTTGACAGCAGTTTTAAGATTTAATGACATCAGTGCAGAACTGGGCCATATCAGTCATTTGAATGCAGCAGTAATCCCTCAGGAGCTTTTTTATTTTTATTTTTTAAATAGCCAGAAGGGACACTGCTGCTCAGTAATGTTTTGCAATCATTTTCTCAAATAAGTTTCATTAGTAAGAGATAAAATCAGCTCGAAGCAAACAAGGACTGATTCAGAAAAGTTTTGAAAGCATCGATTACTCCACTGTCATGACCAGTGATGTGATTATCTGTAGTCTTTAACAGTCAGTAATTTCCCTTAAAAGAATACCAGGCTCAAATTATTAATGAAAGAACTGACAGTCTTTGGAGTAGTCAAATGGGAGCAGCCATCTAATAGCTCAGGCACACTAGAGTATAAATAGAATGGCAACTTTCTGGCGTCTAGGAAAAATCTCTGGTTTTCCAGTGATTACATTTATTTATTTATTTATTTTATTTAACTGATTACAAATAGATGTGGCATCCAAATGGTCACCAAGCAGCTGAGCATGCAGCACCCTCAACCTCTGGGCAACCGCTTTCAAAGCAACTGTACAAGTCACCGAGGCAACCTGTTTCCAAGCGTTCACAGTTCGACTCAGATTGACTCCACCGTCACTCTCAGACAGGTTGGCAAAGGTTTGCAAATAATGATCAGCTAATTTATAAACATGTAAAGATTGGCAACTCATTGCGGTTAATATGAGTCAGTCTTTGCAACAGAGGACTTGACTCAGCTGGTTATATTTTGATTAAATTTCTATGCAACAGTAAGGTTATATTTAAATCACTGTCATGCAGCAACTACATCACTATTTGTGGAGAAACTTCTGAATTTCTGTTGAGGTTCTGGCTGGACTCTGAATGCCAGTAGTTAATGTGAATGTATTTAATGTGAATTTCTGTGTAGAAAGCAACAAACTTGTGATTTTCATCACAGATAATCATTGTATTAATCACAAACAGATGCATGTAATTGCCATAGCAGACTGATAGCAGACTGATGGTAGACTGATAGTAGACTGATAGCAGATTGATAGCAGACTGATGGTAGACTGATAGTAGACTGATAGCAGATTGATAGCAGACTGACTTTGTCTTATTGCTGTTTTATCACACCAAAGTCACTTTGAAGATGACAACAACTTTGAGTGGTTGTAGACCTGATTACCATCTGAAAAGCTACCATCTCAAAGGCAACAAGATCACAATCTTATTGCACACAGTTGCAAAAATTTGGGTTTTGGTGGTCTCCAGCATTATTCAATCAAAACTTGCATTTTTCTTAGAAAATATTGCTCCAACTGCAAATAATACATTATGATAAGTTATACCATCTCCCTTATTTTTCTAGTCAGCATTAATGCAAATGGAAGCAAGTAATTGAAGTCAAAAGGCTTTCAATATCCAGCATGCACTTCATCAACATTCTTTAAATCACTGGAACCAAAATGACACTCACCTAAACATCGTCAAGGCAAAGTGAACTTTGAAAACATTTTTTTTTAATCCTAGAAACTGCACCTCAGTTGTGGTATAAATCAGGGGGCAGCAAAATTGATACATGACTTTTGAGAGCATATCTGACATGGCTAAATGTAATATTTAGCAAAACAGGGTGAGAAGGAAAATAACCAATGTGGAAAAAAGGCATAAAACTCCAGATGCTGCTGAGAAGCAGCGAAGCAGATAATATCTTGCCTAGATTATCTCCAGGGCCTGATTACAGTTGAGCATCCTCATTCGGGTCAACTTCATGGTGGTTCTGCAAGGATCAGCTGTTCCCAGTGTCTTCCTAATGGTCTGAGATCTCATCTTTTCTGAAACACCAAGGTCTATCTTTGTGTGATAAAGTGAAATATTAACTTCAGAAATGCCCCTTGTCCATTTTGGGGAAATTGTACTACTCACAAAATATCTCATGCTGGGGTCATGTTGTTTGTGTGGAACAAATGCAGCCTTGTACACATGCTGTCAGTCGAGCACTTGCGTTCTGTTGATGTAGCAATAAGTATGGACTTATTCAAGTGTTGCAGCAAGCTCCTGTGCAAGTGCATGTGTGTATATTATACTTGCAAGAAGTGACAATTTCGCACTATGCACCTGAATACACAAGTCATAATACACATGCAGATGAGCTTCAGGAAATGAACGGACCCTGAGAAATTTCTGTAAATCCTACCTCTCCGGCTGAGGTGTCTTGATTGTGCCCCATTAATACACTTTGACATGTATAATTACTGTCGGATGTATTTAGTTGTTTACTCTTGTTTTGATTATTAATTTAATTAAATGCTACAATTATGTTTCAAATTGGCATTTTTTCTTGACAAATTTCATGAAAAGACCAAAACCAATACTATGTCAACTCATACCTTCAACGTTTTCAGAAATTATTTTACCATTTCAGTCCGAACCCAATAGATTTCTGCTGAAAATGTAATGTTTTATAATCAGACAAAAAAAAAAAATTGATCCTTCATTAAGCCCCTCCCTGAAACACTAACTGCCCTGTCCTACACTTGCATCCATAAATAGGTGCTGGAGGGCTATTAAGCTTTCAAATCAAGAGGAATATACTGAAACAAGCCCAACAGCTGATAGCCTGACTTTAGGGCACAGGTAGGCAATTAATTTTCCCAAGGGGTCACATGAGAAACTGAGACTGTTGTGGAGGGCTGCACCAATAAGCTAAACTCAGTTCTGCCCAGTATTAATTTTATGTCCTTATTAACCCATTGCCCATCCCTTCTCTAGGGCCACAGTGTTGTACTTTCTCTTTGTTTCAAAGTCAAAAACTCAAGAGAGAGAGATGTATATGCTTCTTCTTCACACTGATTGTTAACATGTGTTGTTCTCTTCTTGTTTCAGTGTCCTCTTCATTTTCAGTGCTTGCCTGTAGTGCTACGTTGTGAATGACAGCTCTTAAATGCTGTTTGTAGTCCTCTCTTTCGATTTTCCTTTATTTACATAGAAATGCTTTTACTCTGCACCAAAAAAAAGTTTATATGCAAAATTACCATCAGATTCATAAAATGTGCTCACCAACCTTTTTCATTCATACCACTGGCATATGTTAGGGAATCAGAAAGAATCTAAACTAACAGGCTTGTGCATACTGCATAGTGTAGTAGTAGTAGTAGAAGTAGTAGTAGTAGTAGTAGTAGTAGTAGCAGTATGAGTGTTCAGTTTAAAACTGTTTACATTCTCTAAGACAGCCAGGCTTTCATCATTTATCTGTAAATGTGGTCTGAGGCACATCTAAATTTGTTTGTGGAATATACTGTAAACAAATTCAGCTACAAAAATACTGATAAATCGCTGAGGTGTGTGTGTGTGTGTGTTTATAAACACGGTATACATATCACAGTGTGTTGATTATATAGACTTTGTGGAGTATGATGTTGAGGATCCAATATCAGACAGAATGCAGGCAGGGGTTAACCAAAAAAACACAAAGTCCAAAAAAAGGGAACCATAAATAATAACTACAGGAACATAAAACTTGAAATCAGATGCGCTGACAGGGACTAGAGGGAAGACATTATTATATATCTATGTATCTATCTATCTATAGATATATACACAGTGTGTGTTTACACACATATATATATATATATATATATATATATATATATATATATATATATATATATATATATATATATATATATATATATATATATATATATATATATGTAAACACACACTGTGTATATATGTGGACACAGCTGGGAAAATGAGATATAGGTGATAGTAAAACTAAACGCATGGCACAAGGAACAAATATTTATCAAAATAAAACAGAAATTGAGAAGTGATAACTAAATGGGGAAACGTAGACACACAAATGAATTTAATATATGGAAATTGACACAAGAGAAGAAACACTGAGGGAAGAACTAAACTCTAATACAGCCAGGAACTTAAGACTAAATACACTAAACAAATACACAAAGCAAATACAAACACCAAACAAACCAAGAATCAAACAGAAAACATTTGATTAAACAAAGTTTGAAAGTCCATACACTCAGAAACTAATGGGTCAAAGACCAGGACCATGACAACGCATAGATTTGTGCATACACACTTTAGGTGAATTAGGCCCATTGATTTGAGAAATGTTCTATTATTCCCTTCTCTGAAAATGAGTTAGTCATATCTACAGCAACCAAGAGGGTAGGACTAAAAGTTAACTCTAATTTTTAAAAAAAACTAGGCAAGAGGCAGGTGTGATGTGATTTTCTGGAGCATTTTTTTCCACTAATGAGTACAAGTAAGCACCAGAATGGGATTAGTACAGCACCCATGTGCATCGTGATGAAGGAACATGTCACCCAACAATGTGACTAATTAGGACCAAGCAGAAACTATATATAACCACACAGACAGTATGTGCTAGTAGGATGGTTTAATTGAGGGTTTAATTAATTTTGTTCAATCTGACTAGAGGCCTAGGTAAAACTATGACCAACAAATGATTAATTTAAAACTTGTAGAGGTGAGAGTGGCCGGTCACTGCAGAAATTACAAATTTTTTTGTTTGTTTTGTTTTGTTTTTTCTTGGTTTTTTGGGGGGGTTTTGTTGGGGTTCTTTTGGAATGGAGCGGGGGGGGGGGCTTAATCTCTGATAACCTAAATGGCACATGAAGACCTTCATATTAAAGAACTGTTTATCAATGAAAATTATAACCAATAATAATACATAATATACATACTAGCTAGACACTGTACTCAGTACAAGACGAATCTGTTGTAGTGTTTTTTCTGGGTTTTTCATCATTATTGTATATTGTGTGAAAAGCCAGAGAGAAGCAGGAATCATTTCTGTGTATGTGTGTGTGTGTGTGTGTGTGTGTGTGTGTGTGTGTGTGTGTGTGTGTGTGTGTGTGTGTGTGTGTGTGATGTGTGTGTGTGTGTGTGTTGGAACTATGTATGTGTGTATTTTCATGTTTTTGAGTGAAACAGAGGATGACAGGATGTCATCTTCCTGTGTCCGGTGTGTAAGTGCTCTCTCTTTGTTAGCCCTTTGGTGACAATGAAGCAAACTATTGATTCCTTTTTCAAAAAAAGAAATCAACCTGTGCCACTAGAGTATAAAATTTATGATGGGGACAATTCAGAGGTGGAATCGGTGAATCGTTTTGTGTTGGAAAAAGACTTTCACACAGAGATGGCTGATTCGGCTTAGATAAGACTAGGATATTACAAAGAAAGCCATGTGTTGTGTGTATTGCTCTTTGTGTGGTCCAGCATTTTCAGTCAAATCTAAGTTTGCTAACAAATATGAAACACTAATAAAGCAGAGCAAAAGCATGAAACATAAGCTACACACCATCACATACAGTGCTGTGAAAAAGTCTTTACCCCCTTCCTGATTTCTTTTTTCTTTGTATGTTTGTTACACTTGTCTTTTAGATCATCAAGCTAATTTAATAATTAGACAAAGATAACCCGCGTAAATATAAAATGCAGTTTATAAATCATGGCTTTACTTATTACGAGAAAAAATTTATCCAAACATACCTGGCCCTACCACAGTGAGAATCAGTATCCACAAATGGAAAAAAACTTTCTCAGACTTTCCCAGGAGTGACTGGGCTACCTAAATTTCTCCAAAAGTACACTGATGACTTATCCAGGAGGTCACAAAAGAACCCAGAACAACATCTAAATAACTGTTAAGTTAAGGTCAGAGTTCACAATTCAGCAGTAAGAAAGAGACCTGGCAAACGTGGCATCCATGGGATGCAAAAACACAAAAACCACTGCTGACCAAAAAGAACTGTGGTAGTATGATGATCTGGGACTGCTTTGCTGGACCTGGATGATTTGCTGTAATTTAATTCTGCTCTCTAACAGAAAATCCTGAAGGAGAATGTCTGGCCATCAGTTCATGTGCTGAAGCTCAGGCACACTTGGGTTATGAAGCAGGACAATGATCCAAAGCATACCAGGAAGTCCCCCTCTGACTCCAAAACCCTCCAATGTCATGTTAACATCACTATTTAAAAACTGCATTTTGTATATACAGGGGTTATCTTTGTCTAATTATTAAATTAGTTTGATGATCTGAAATTAGGAAGAGGGGCACATACTTTTTCACTGTAAACTGACGGATTTACAGCAACTCTGCCGGCAACATTTTCAAAGTAGGAATCTACTAATCAGTCTGCAGAATAAATTTCAATACAGCGAATCACAATGGTAAGAAAGATCTGGGCCACACTGAAATATTTAAAAAAGATATGGGGGACCAGACCACAACCATTCTGTAGTCTTTATGTCAGTCATGCTGAGACCTAAGTTAAAAGCCAGAAAATTTATATTACTGTGAAATTATACATAAGGCAACCTCATGGTGCTGTGTTGTAAAGGAACAGTTTTTCATTTGATGAAGTGGGATTATCTGTGCTGCTGTGGACAGACAAGATTGATTTAGCCCCATGTATGAATGCCAGATATGATACAACTACAACTGGCTGTATTATCATCTTACAATCAAATATGTGCAGCCATCCTAATCTCTCGCATCTACTTCTAAAAAGACTGGATTGGTTTTGTTGTTTTAATCCCAGGATCCACCAGCATCCATCTCCTTGTGATGAGCTGTTCCTTCCGTTTCATTAGTTTTTCCATTCTAACTAATTTTCCAGTAATTGATTGTTGACATCTTAAAAAGAGCCACAGTCCAAATGTTGAGATGCAAATAAAGCTTCATTTTGGGGACTGATTTTGTTCCCAGGTTTAAATATTGGGGGAAATAGACGAGTACGTGTCAGTGTTTGCATGCGTGCAAGACAGAAGTATAGAATGAGAGAATCAGCTGAAAGACACTTGGCAGCATCATTTTCAAAGAGTGCAAACATAATTAACTAATCATTCTGGCTGACATGTTACAAATACGGATGTAACTGGCTGTCGATATGAGTTTGAAATATTCAAAGAGATGAGCTGCAACACGTAGGGCTACTGTAACAAACACAATCCTGAAACTAATTGGGTCAGCCACTGCTCAAAGAGGCAATTTGGAAAGCAATTACAGTCTCCGGTTTACTCATGAGTAACTGATAACTGTGTGAAATGTCTGAATCTCATCAAAAATAGAGGTTTGCTCTTTTAAAACATCACTTCACGACACCTAATCAATTTCAGCATCACAGGTAAAGCATTGGATGCACAGATATTTCATCTCCCACTCCTTGAATGGGCTGTATTATGTGGGAATGTGTCGAATCCCATGATCCAATCCCATTATCACCAAAGTAATGCTTCCTAGCTGCATATGATCAAACACTGGATTTGTGCCTATGAAGTTTCACTCGCTGAAACCAACTCCAAAGCAGTTGGAAATTGAGCGACTGATGTTAAAGGTGAATTAAAGTGCTCACATATTCACTCTTGCATAATGGGTAGAATCTAGCTGGCAATCAGTAGAGACTGGGTGATACGGCATGTTAAAGTAATTATTCAGTAATTAATATTATACTTAACATTGAGTTACAATCAAAATGTTACTACAATCTGTGACAAGTCTTTAACAGCTTATTTTGCCATATTCGTTCAATGTTTATTACATTACAGCCTACCTACATTAATGTGATGTAGGCTCACTGAACACTTTGTTAGGTATACCTGTTCAACTGCTTGTTAATGCAAATGTGCAAATATCTAATCAACAAATCACATGACAACAGCTTAATGCAGACACGGTCAAGACAACCTGCTGAAGCATCAATGTAATGGGAAAAATAGGTGATTTAAGTGACTTTGAATGTGTCATGGTTGTTGGTGCACGATGGGCGGGTCTGGGTATTTCAGTACTGCTGATCTACTGGGATTTTCCCACACAACACACTCATTACAAACAAGGTATGCAGAAGAGCGTCTCTGAACACACATGTCAAACCTTGAAGTAAATGAGCTACAGCAGCAGAAGACCATACCAAAGGGGTATTCAACTCCAGGCCTCGAGGGCCGGTGTCCTGCAGGTTTGAGATGTGTCCCTGATCCAACACACCTGAATCAAATGGCTGAATTACCTCCTCAGTATGCAGTCAAGTTCTCCAGAGTCCTGCTAATGACTTCTATATTAAACTCAGGTGTGGTGAAGCAGAGACACATCTAAAAGTTGCAGGACACCGGCCCTCGAGGCCTGGAGTTGAATACCCCTGCCATACCGGGTGCCACTCCTGTCAGCCAGGTGCTCCAATAGCAGGACCATTGGGATGTGGTGGAGATTTGCATCATGGGTGTGCAGCTGAAAATCTGCAATTTACAGCAACTGTGTGATGTTATTATGTCAACATGGACCAAAATCTCTGAGGAATGCTTCAGCACATTGTTGAGTCTATGCCATGGAGAATTAAAAAAGTTCTGCAGGCAAAAGGGGTCCAATCTAGTACTAGCAAGGTGTACCTAATGAAGTGAACAAATAGTTTGGAAACACTGACATATTTTTCAAATATTCAGTTCAGACTAACGGTTATTTGTTTGTTCTATTTTCTTTTTTGATATACTCAAGTGGACATTTTGGACCTCTCCTCTGTCATTTTCATGAAAACCCCATTACTGTTGTTTCAGGGGGGATTTGTATGTAATGTTCTTAACAAAATGGTCAAATTGTTAAAAGATTAGAATTGTTTCCAAATTTAACGGCTTTTAGACTGACTTGAATACCGGACTGTCTCTTTTTTGCTCTGATTTAGCTCTGTCTCTGAAGTGCATCACAAATAACCGTAAGGAGAGCCTATGTTTTCTGTCACTGCAGGGAACCTGACACCATTGCAGCTCTGCAAGCAAATAATGATTTACAGTTCTTTCAATTAACTCTGAGATCCTAATATAGTAGCTGGGGAACAGTGCATTGCCTCAGCTATAAATAAATCAAATACAATTACAAACTATAAAACATGCCAAGACTGAACATGGACATGCATCTGACTTCTAAACATGCGTATACAATATGCATTTGCCATCCATTCTTTCATATACTTCCATTTCCACATCCATCAGTGCAGAGCTTGATAAAGATTAGTCACAATGAGTGCCTTGAGTCAGCTAATGCTCAGCTAAATCATTAATTTGCTCAAATTAAAGAGGCAAAAACCTATTTCTGGCTTGCATACTCATTCTTTGAAACAGCTGCGTTATTAGTTGTTGATTAAGTTTGTTTGTGAGCCTCTGTTCATTTGCATTTTTGAAGCTCCTTACAATTTCCAAGCTCCAAAATGCATTCAGAGTGAGCCAGCAGATGGCTGCTATTCAGTGTTTATCAAGCAACACTAACTTTAATGTCTTTCACTCTGGTCTCCAGAGACTCATTATCAATGCTAGTTAGATGCTAAAAGGCAGTGCAGAGGTGGAACACCTGGCAGCAGAGATGAAGTATACAAATAATTTATTGCACATTTAAAACAATAAATAAATAAAACCATAAGAAATACATATATAGAGAACAGTATTTGTTCTAGTGAATATATTCCTGGCTCAAGTCTTATTTAGGGAACTTCATTGGTATATCAATTCAGTAGGAATCCCAACAGTTGTGTGTAGTCTATACATCCATTACTTTGGCTTATTTTCTTTCATTGGTAGGCTTTATCAGTGTGGGCTGTCAGGGCCCAGGGCAAAAATGTACTGAAAACCATCAGAATAATTCAATCAGATTGCCCAGAGATCTCATTACAGGGCTAGAGCGGGACACTAAGCATTAGACTTTCAGTGTTGCCAGCAAAGGCTCTCTGAAGGCTGTGATTCAGCTGATTGACAGACTGAAGGTTCTTTCAGGGTGAGTTCATAGTTAAATTGCCTCCTGCTCCCCATTTTCTCTCTGAGTGTTCTGCTCGCCCGGCTCGCACATAGATGATGTCCTCTTTGAAAGCCCTCATGTTGAAGGTAAAAAAGAGCAGCCAAGATACATAAAGGTACATTTGATCATAAAAGAATCTTAATTTCATTAAAAATTAAAGGTTTTCACTATAATGCAAGTTCTTTAAATAACAAATCACAATAGAATTATAAATAATAATGTTACACTGCATGCATTCTTTCCAAGTACTGTAAATAAAATTAAAAAAAACATCTTCTCAGTTTCTCTTTCACTGTTTCTTGATTTTACTATGTGCATCTAATACAGATTTACATTTGTATATTTACATGGTCACTATCTGTTCTATGAACAGATTTAGCTAAACTAGCAATATAGGCTATGTTGCTAGCTTTGTTGGTTGCGTTTTGAGCTCTGTTTGTCTTCAGTGTGTTTTAGTTTTCTCATTTCTGTTCCAGTTCAGTGACCCCCACTCTATTTCTGTTATTCGAATAAAGCATCTCAACCGTCAAATCTTGCACACAATGCAAAATCATATCTGTTTCATTAGAGTGCAACCTACTAAGGTGGTAACATGGAAAATGTAGGGAATGTGGTTCTCAGCCAGAAAAGGTTAGAGTGCCCACTCCAGGTCGGAAATGAGTTCAAGTATCTCGGGTCTTGCTCATGAGTGAGGGGAGAGTGGAGAGAGAGAGAGTGAGACGGATTGGTGTAGCATCTGCAGTGATGCTGATTCTGTGCCTGTCTGTTGTGGTGAAGAAAAAGCTGAGCATGAAAGCAAAGCTGCCAATTTACTAGTCGATCTATGTTCCTACTCTCAACTATGGTCATAAACTTTGGATAGTGACCAAAAGAATGAGATTGCAGATACAAGCAGGGTGTCTTAGCCTTTCTTTAGAGGTAAATTGAGAAGATAGGAGGGGCTCTCAGAAAAGCCACTACCCGTCCGCATTGAAAGGAGCCAGCTGAGGTGGTTTGGGCCTCCCGGGTGCCTCCTTGGTGAGGTGTTCTGGCCATGTTCTACCAGGAGAATGTCTGGGGACAGACCCCGACGTGCTGGACATATTACATTTCTCGGCTGGTTTGGGAACACTCTCCTGTTCTCCCGGAAGAGTTGGAAGAGGTCTGGGTATCTGTGTTTAGAATGCTGCCCCGTGGCTAGATGGTAAAATATTATAACTGCTTATCATGATATAACAGCATTTAACCAAAAGTCCAGCCCCAGGGAATCATACCTAAAGACTCTGGTCTTCTTATAGTATTATATACACTCAGCAGACACCTTATTAGGTACAACCTGCTAGTACTGAGTTGGATTCTTTTTTGCCTCAAGTGCTTCAAGAACTAGCTCGGTTCTTCATGGCATTGATTGATCAAGGTTCTGGAGATATTCCTGAGAGATTTTAACCAATACTGACATGATAGCATCACACAGTTGCTGCAGATTTGTCTGCTACACATAAAAAGATCTAAATCTCCCATTCCCCCATACAACAAAGGTTCTCTATTGGGTTGAGTTCTGTGACTCTGGAGGCCTATTGAGTACACTGAACCCATTGTCATGTTAAAGAAACCAATTTGATATGATCTGAGCTTTGTGACATGGTGCATAGTTCCAGTGTCATCTTCTGAAGATGAATACAGAACAGAGTAGAAAAGCTTTATTGCCATTGCATGTGATGCACACAACAAAATGTGTATGCATACACTGCGGTCATAAAGGGATGGACATGATCCGCAACAATACTCAGCTAGGGTGTTGAGTTTAAAGTTGCTCAGTTGATACTAAGGAGCCAAAACTCTAGCAAGAAAATATCCCCCACCTCACTACACTGACACCGACTGATATAAGGCAGGATAGATCCATGCTTTTATGTTGTTTATGCCAAATTCTGACCAATCTTCTGTTGTTCAGATTTGGTGAGTATTCTTGAACCTGAGTTGCCCATTCTGACAGAAGTGGCACCAGGTGTGGTCTTCTGCTGCTATAGCTCATCTGCTTCAAGGTTTTTTGGTATTGTGAGCTCACAGATGCTCTTCTGCATACCTTGTTTTTAGCGAGTGGTTATTTGAGTTACTTTTGCTTTCCTATCGGCTCGAAGCAGTCTGGCCATTCTCCTCTGACCTCTGGCATCAACAAGGCATTTTCACCCGGAGAACTGCTGGGTTTCTATAAACCTTTGAGTTGGCTGTGTGGAGTACATCAGAACTTCCTGAAATACTCAGACCAGAACAACTATGTTATGTACAAAGTCGCCTTACTTTCCCATTGATGCTCAGTTTGAAACTCAACAGTTTGAACCTCTTGACCATGTTTTCATGCCTAATTGCATTGAGTTTCTGCTATGTTACTGACTGATTAGACATTAGTATTCACAGTCAGTTGAACTGGTGTATGTTACGAAGTGATCTGTCATTGTCATAGTGGCTTTATTGTAAGAAACATTGCATATTCTGTGGCAAAGTTCCTCAGAGTGTTATTCTTTACAAGTAACATAATATCAATTTCTTAAAGAGCACCACACACACACACACACACACACACACACACACACACACACACACACACACACACACACACACACACACACACAAATGTTGATGATACCTGCTTGACTCATGGGACAGCAAACATCTTAACATTTACTACAGGCCTTTTACATCACAGAAATAGCTTACCTGGAATGTTTACCCAAAAGGAAACATCCTGCGAGTTCACATGATTTTTTGATCTTTTCCACAGCGTGCCTGTGATGCAGAAATGGAAAGAAAAAAAGCATAATCTCAAGGGCAATGCATGAATTGTGCATTGTCGGATAAAAAAAAAAAGTGCTCACTGGCTATACAGCATCTAGCTAACAAATTACAACTCTCCATTTGAAGCTCTGCCATGAATTTGGAGTGTGGGTTTTCTTTAAATGAGCCAAAACAGCAGCACAGGAAGATAAGACAGTGTTGGTTTCTTAACAAAAGACTAATATGGCATTGTATGAAAGAGAAGAACCACTTAACTAAACCAAAAAAATTATACACTGGACTCACAATTTACACCAATTTTATAATAAAAACACATTGTTTTTCAATGACTTCATTTTTCTCCCACTGTATGCTGTACAAGACTTCACTAAGCTGCCTTCTTCTCTCCATCTACCACAGACTTGGTCCATTTATTCTGAAATTATATCCCATTACTTGACCAATCTTGGATGCTTTTTTTGTTTTTTACCTCTGTCTTTTTTTTTCTCTCACTTATTCGGGGATGGCAAAAACCAAATACTGCGACAAATATAACAAATAAAAGGCAAACCAAAAAAGAAATAGAAAGTGTCTTTAAAAAGCCAATTTTGATTCTTTGCAGGATTTTGATCAAAATCAACAACACAAAATGTCTTGGTACCAAGTCTTTAAGACAACGAATCATTGTGTCTCAAAATTGAAAAGCCATTTTTATGAGGCTCTTAGCTATTGTGTCTGGTACAGATGAAAAATGCAGTAGCACAGTAGGGGAAAAGAAAGAGAAATAAAAATGAATTCAAGAGGACTCTCGTTCATAATCCATGGTTTATTCTGATAGAAAGAAGGTGCTTTGATTGCAGGATTTATACTTCCTTCTGTATTCTTCATGTTTTGGAGCCTTGTGAACCAATTTTTACTCCTTTCATGTCTTAGAATCAGCAGCTGCTATTTCATATGAATAGAATTTGACCAGAAGTCACTAACATAACCACAAAAACTTAAATATTTCTTTATTTTGTCTGTCTACTGGTAACACCCATCCATCCATTTTCTTCCTTCTGTGTAGGTGCTCAGTCATCTGGGTCATGGTAGTCTTGAGTGCTTTGCTGGAGGGCTGGAGCCTATCCCAGCTGTCACAGGGCAGGAGGCAAGGTACATCCAGGAAAGATCGCTAGTAAGTAAGCAAGTAAGTAAAGTTTATTTATATAGTGCTTTTCACAGACAAAGCTACAAAGTTACAAAGCTCTGTACAATAATTAAAACACAACATCAAAAAAGAACCATGTTAAAACACAATTATCATATTAAATGATTGCCAGTATTGAAACCTGAAATAAAGGAAAGGATGGAGGGCTGCCCTCACTATTTTTAGGGGCTTGGGACTCTCAGCCACTCCCCAAGTGTGTCTGTCATATTGCTGCCCTCACCTTCTCCAGTGAATGATTTAAAAGCACATTGAAACTAAATGAGCACCACTAAGACCAAAAGTAAGACGAAAGCAAGTCCCTCTGGTTCAATAATAGCCTCCTGAGACTTCAGCACCTGTTTGCCATGCATTTTTAATTTCTCCTAGATATTTGTGAATAGATGGACCTGATATGTATACAAACTAAGCTTCCTCTTTGAACAGGAAGTTGTATTTTGTTACATGGTTGTTACATACTTTTGTGGAAACAAATGTGCTCAGATGTGGACAATGGGATTATTTGGAGCATAACCCACCAAAGTCAACATGGCTTAACAAAATCTGAAACACTACTGAGCAGAATGAAGTATAAGATGCAGCACAGCCAAAATGTAATGTCCCCATACGTGGTCGACAGGGTCTCAGGAGGATAAGTAACAGGGTGCAGTCCACTACCAGTGGAGGGAGGTGTAGAGCATGCAGGTGCTGTGACGTCTACAACATCTAAGCCTAGTGAGTGTCAGGCTGGCTTACAACCCATCAAGAAATGATAAACTGTTTTTTCTTAAATTTATCAGGCAAGACACACTTGTTTCTTGAAGCCAATTAAACAGACTTTTAAAAAGTAGGAAAAAGCTTTTCTTTTTTTAAATAAAAATTTTAAGAAATTGAAATTAAAATAACTATTAAGAAAATTAGATTTCACAGTCGAGTGGGAACTTTGCAGATGGTCTATTTATTGTTATGAAGCCTTACATCAAATGATCCTCACCACCTGATGGAGTTTGCTCAGCTGCAATTAACTTTTTGGATCCCTTTGGGAAAACATTTTTGGACAAATATCATTGGTAAATGAAGATATTGTGACATGACTGAATTTCTTGCAGTTTTTTTTTTTAATAACTTTAGATTATCTTATGTAATAAAATATTTAAATGACACATTTATAAGAAACACTCTTTAATCAGAGGTCAATTAAACTTCTGGGATATTGATCTCAAAAGTTTTAATTCTTTTGAAAGCCTGACTCTTGGTCTTGCCCACCCTAATTGGGAAATTCAAAGACTTGTTTTATTTGTTGTTATCTATCGTCCACCTGGTCCTTACTCAGAGTTTCTGTCTGATTTCTCAGACTTTTTATCTGATTTAGTGCCCAGTTCAGAAAAAATAATTATAGTGGGTGATTTTAACATCCATGTAGATACTGAAAATGACAGCCTCAACACTGCATTTAATCTATTATTAGATTCAATTGGCTTCTCTCAAAATGTAAATGAGCCCACCCACCACTTTAATCATACTCTGGATCTTGTCCTGACATATGGCATAGAAACTGAAGACCTAACAGTATTCCCTGAAAGCCCCCTCCTGTCTGATCATTTCTTAGTAACATTTACATTTACTTTAATGGATTACACAGCAGTGGGGAATAAGTTTTATTACAGTAGGAGTCTTTGTGAAAGTGCTGTAACTAAGTTTAAGGATCTAATTCCTTCATTATTATGCTCTTCAGTGCCATGTGCCAACACAGTGCAGAGCAGCTACCTAAACTCTGCTCCCAGTGAGGTAGATTATCTCATCAATAGTTTTACATCCTCATTGCGTACGACTTTGGATACTGTGGCTCCTCTGAAAAGGAAAGCCTCAAATCAGAAGTAGCAATACGGAAAAACCTAATGAGTAACATAACACA
>JAMQGT020012960.1:0-56596 GCA_024447675.2 Pterophyllum scalare | reverse complement strand
TGACTGTTTGTTGTGATTTGGTGCTATATAAATAAAATTGAATTGAATTGAATTGAATCTCCAGGAGACGATTTAGATAGACAGTCATCCAAGGCCATCTGGGAGCCAGATACCAAATACTGCAATTGTTTTGGTTCAGGCCGTCACAACTATTGCTGACAGACCTTACACTTTTCTGGTTACCTCTCAGAAATCCAATCATCCGAATTTGGTTCTACTTCCGCCACGCAGAACAGACACTCCAACACTCCTCCAGATGTAATCCACTTCGATTCAGCTCTACTGAGTCTGATTGAGTTCGTACTGTTTCTGCATCCCTCATAGGCAGCCTTACTAGGGCCCGAACAGCTGCCCAGAAACCAGGTATCCCCAGGTCCAAATCAGGAAAAATCCTGATTTCAATATATATGCCACACCCACACAGTGCAGCCAGGAACGTTATCTTCCATCCACACGGGAGTCCATAACATAGCCAGCCAGGTATGTAGTTGGGCCAGAGGGTTCCCCTCTCCCAGTCTCCTCATGATGAGAATTTGATCATCAATAGAGTTGAGAGGCCAGCTGACCAGATCTATAATTTAAATTCCAGTTTGGGGATGTGTAAAGGGATGCTCTAAGCTGAACATTTCATAATTGGCTCAGTGTACTTCAAAAGTGCTGCAGTTTGCGGACTTACGGCAACAATTACTGTAATAACACCACAGTAATCCCCTATGTTGTTGTGAAGTGCAGTTTCTCAGCTTTCAGGAACTGTTTAAATTTTTCCGATAGGACAAATGGTCGCGTTATTATGGTAATTCAAAGTTCCTTTGATCAGCCGCCTCAGGTTCTGTGCTAACCAGCTGTTCGGCTAGTAGGGGCAGGTAACGTTGCTTCAGAGGCGATCGCCCAGCAGTATAGGGTTATAAAATGTGTGTGCGTTTCAGATGGCTCTCATGTTGCAAAACTACCGCTGCAAACTGCCAGCCTGGGCATTCAACCTGTGCTTTGCACCTCCAGTTTTTGCTGTCGGGTTTTAAAATTGGCACGGTTGATTCTGGTTAAGGAGTCGCTCTCATGACTATGCTAGTGACAACACTCCCTGGCCAATCAGTGGCATGCTGTCCTCCTTGTCACATTTTTGGATCACCCCGGATCGCCTAGAACCTTGGGTGAGTGAGAAGGGGAAATGGACCTGCAAAGTGTACCTGATACGAATGGAAATGCCGTCAAATCGCGGCGAGTCGAGTCGACCCGTGCTGAGTCATTCTGAATGGAAAAGCCCTATTACAGTCCCGATGTGTCACAGTCCCAGTGTGTCACATTCCCGGTGTCCTACGGTCCCAGTGTGTTACGGTCCCAGTGTGTCACGGTCCCGGTGTGTCACAGTCCAAGTGTCCTACAGTCCTTGTGTGTTACAGTCCCAGTGTGTCACAGTCTCGGTGTCCTACAGTCCCGGTGTGTTACAGTCCCAGTTTGTTACAGTCCCGGTATCCTACAATCCCGGTGTCCTACAGTCCTAGTGTCCTACGGTCCCTGTGTCCTACAGTCCCAGTGTGTTACAGTCCCAGTGTGTCACAGTCCTGGTGTGTCACAGTCCCGATGTGTCACAGTCTTGGTGACCTACCAGTGTGTTACAGTCCCATAGTGTTACAGTCCAAGTGTCCTACAGTCCCAGTGTGTTACAGTCCCGGTGTGTCACAGTCCCGGTATCCTACAATCCCGGTGTCCTACAGTCCTAGTGTCCTACGGTCCCTGTGCTCCTACAGTCCTAGTGTGTCACAGTCCCGATGTGTCACAGTCTTGGTGTCCTACCAGTGTGTTACAGTCCCAGTGTGTCACAGTCCCGGTGTGTCACAGTCCCGGTGTGTCACAGTCCCAGTGTCCTACAGTCCAAGTGTCCAACAGTCCCTGTGTGTTACAGTCCCAGTGTGTTACAGTCCCAGTGTGTTACAGTCCCAGTGTGTTACAGTCCCGGTGTGTCGCAGTCACGGTGTCCTACCAGTGTGTTACAGTCTCATAGTGTTGCTGTCATGGTCCTGGGCCTGTGGCCCAGTGTTTTCTGTTTTGTTTCCTTGTTTCTCTGGTCCCTGATGTTTCTGCGTGTTCCTGGTCCTGTCCCTTCCTGTTTTATTTTGATAGTCCTGTGTTCCCCATGTCTCGTGTTTGACTTTGCTTCCCCCTGTTGTTTTCCTGATTTGCTTCACCTGTGTTCCCCAGCTGTTTTCTCTTGCCCCGATTGCCCTCATGTATTCTTAAGCCCTCAGTTTTCTTCCGTTCCTTGTCGTGTCATTTCGTGGTTATCCCCAGTCGTGTCATTTCGTAGTGGTTGTTCCTCGCTGTGGTCCCTGTGTCTGTTCCGCGTGTTTTCCTGGTTTCCCTGGTCTCCTCCCAACCCGTGCATTTCCCAGGGGGAGTTCATGTGTGTTTTTGTTCCCCCTTCAGTTTAATAAACCCCGTGTTCCCGGAGTTCTGTATTTGGTGTCACGCCTCCTTCCTCGCCGCACCGCAGCTCCTCCCCACGTGACAGTTACAGTCCTCGTGTCCTAGTGTCCCAGTATGCATTAGTGAATTTATTTTTATTTATTTATTTATTTTGCATAAGCTGCAACTGTTAATGTCTCATGAGTCTGTAAGAAATTTATTTTCTAATGTCTAATTTTAGCTGTTTTTACACACATAATGACAGCTTGAAAGATTAAAAATTGTAAAGACATTTTAAGTATGTTCAGCTAATATCTATAACGTTCAGTCACAGTCAGCTGAATAATGCATGCAATACGTGTCATAAAAGGTGGCGGTGTAGGGACGAGGACCCAAAGAGTCCAAAAAAAAAAAAAAAAAAAAATTTGCAAAAACATAGAAAGAGAGGGAAATCAGGAGAGGACGGGCGGTGGCACATGGAGAACACGTGCTTTGACAATGGGAAAACAGAACTATGTATATACTGAGGACTAATTAATCATCCAGGAACAGGAAGGAGCAGAAAGCCAACTTAACTCCATTAGAAATCACCAGGAACCAAAATTAAAGCTCAGCCTTTATGAGGCTGATAAAGACGACCGCTCAGCCTAACACACATAAAACTCTAATAAAGCCTAAATGCAAATATATTAACTAAGAATTCAGGACCACAAACCCACACCAACCCACGCAAACCCAGGGATCATGACAGCATGTGAACAAAGTTAACCGTAGGGTTGTTCCAGCCCTGCGGTCTGCTTCCATTCCTGTAGGAGTCACTTTAGGTTTCTTCCAGAATGAATAGTTTGTTTCCGTTTAGTTTTCATTAGTTTCTGTTGTTGTTTTAACAAGTTTGCAACAGGTATTACAACATGAACACAACACTGTCCTAACAAACAGTCCAGTCTTAAGTTTTTAAGGTCTATTTTTAATTTTTCAGTTCAGTTTTTTTCTCCAGTGAACTGAAATATGTTTTCACATTTATGTAATTTTAGTTTTCTATAATAGTCTTGCTTCCTGTTAGTGAGGGAGGTGGTTAATAACCCCCCTGCTGTTTCTCTCCCCCTCGTCTCACAGGCAGCAGTTGGTCTGTTCAGAAGAGCTGTACCTATGCAGGGGACGGGCATGGGTGACCGGGGGAAACCACAGTGAATCAATATTAATTAATATGAATGATTATTAATTATTTAGTGTAACGTATACAGGAGTTTACTGTCACTGGGACAAATTAAATCCTTTATTATTTCAGTAAAATACAACTTGTGGGTACAGCTCCTCCGCCTCACTGCTCTCAGCTGGACTCCAACATTTGTTTCTTCTTCTGGGAAAAAAAATAGGAGCACACTTAAAAAAAATCACCTATACAGCCTCTCTCTTCTCTTCTTGCACTTGTGCTTGTTGAGGTTTGTAAAAAAAAAAAAAAAGATTAGGGGAAAATAGTGCATCATAAACTGGCTGCAGGCCTCGGGGCAACAGTGTCTGCTCTAAAGCTGGATAATCTCATATCAGTGTGGCGTGTTCATTTAGCTTAGAAGATAGGACCGTTTTAGAAGCACCTCCTTAGGTTATTATGAAGCTTTTCATACTCAAGATGATAAACTCATTCTGGCACCTGTGTAATTTACTAATGACACATGATTTTAGCCTGCACTGACTGCGAGCCGGGGAGGAATTACAGTGCCGTGCAGAGCCTCTGCAGATATGCCAGCTGCTGACATTGAGGCAGAACCAGGTTGGGCTGTTTTAACTTCTTTAATTAGGTGTGTTTACTCTGTATTTTATTTGCAGAGATAATGGAAGAGCCTGGGGAAAGGTAGATTTAATTAAGGGACACTGATGAAAGCACACAACTCGCACAATCTCCAAAGTGTTTCCTCTGATATTGCTGCAAAATATCCTGATGACAGGTGGTGCTGGGGAGGAGTTGACACGGCTGCGAAATAGAACGATTTGGATTCATTCTCACCATGTGTAGGTGGGAAAGTGTTATAGGTCTTCTGTTATATATCGCTGCATTCAATTTAACTGCCAAATAAAATCCATTTAAATACACAGTCTGACTTACACAGGAGAGTGGGATTTCAGAGGTGGAAATATAACAAAAAAGGATGATGTGATTGCACATAACTGAATTCTGATGGTCGGTGGGAGAGTGGAAACGTACAAGCAGCTTTGCAATTAGCAAGTGCGGGCCTGCCACATTGTCAAATGCCCTCATGCTCTGTCTCTGCGATAATTGTCACAGCCCCGCTCTTTTATTACAATCTGTCATAGAGTCAACCATATTCATTATGAATTCTTATCTGCTGGTGCTTTAACATTTGCCAGATGGCACATTGGTATCAAAAGCTAATAATGATGTAGTAAGGAAATTAAGACTTTATCAAAAGCTACTTAATGCCGAAAAAAGGAAAATCAAAATACACTGATGCATCAGTTGATCCCCGATGATCCCATCTGCGAACGTGTAAAAGATGAATCATCCTATCTTATAGCCACAGAAATATGCAAATTGCTGTCAAGAGCAAAGCTGAAATTAGATTGGGTTTAGCTTAACTAATCTCCTTTGGTCACAATTTAGGTTTGATGTTGAAAGAAATCGTATTTTATACACTGATCTAATCTCATTCTCTAACCTGCAGTATAGAACTGACTGGCAGGAAATGGAAAGACCATAAAATGCGTACAGTAAGACGTTAGCGCATGGACAGCAGCTCGCAGACATTTCACCCACCTGCCAGTTCTCAACAAAGGGATTTACCTTTGCCACCTGCTGCAGATGCACCAGTCTAATTAATCATGAACAGAATACTGAAATCTCCTTACAACAGATCAAAAAAACAGAAGAGATCAAGTGACTTTTTTAAGACAGCAATAGGTAGGTGGAAAGGAAAAACTGATTTAATGTGATTATATTGGGAGGCCTGACGTAGCCCTCGGTGTCACCTGAATTCAAATGATCTGAGCTCAGCGGTGCGTTAATGCCACTGAATGAAAGAAACCAGCATCAGGGATGTCAGACAAAAGTGTCTATTGTCAAGTAGCGTGTTCTTACTTCAAGTAGGGATTTCCGCAGCATGTCTTCATCAGGCGGTTTTTCCTCCAGGACTGGAAAATGTTCCAGAAACTTCCCAAAGCAAGTCACTCCTCTCAGACTTCCATGTTTAGATGTCCAGCTTTACAACAAAAACAAACACGTTTACATCCTGCTACAAAAAATATCCAGATTCTGCTCTGAAACTTTCCACACGGTAGAGTTAGGGTCACGATTGCTCTGATAGGTATGCTGACGCAGGTTAGCAAACCGTAGCCAGGTGCGCTCTGCTCGGCCTCTGCTTTGCCTTTCACAGAACATCTGGCTCATAACGTGACCTGCTGTGCAGTTAGCAGACCGTGCAAGGAGTCTGCACATCAGTTTTAGGGAGTTAAATTTAGAATTTTTATTGGCCAATACCGAGCTGATAATGTATCACGTCACCCTCACGCCCAAATATGGTCACTTCTGGATCTGAAAAAAATGTGGCAACAGAAGTTTGTGAAATAAATGCAGTTGATTGATTTGATTTATTTTGGCATTAATAATGGTGTCAAGAATTGTGGAGTTTTCACAGTAGTGGTGCCAACTACCAGTTTCTGGCACGGTGAGGTTCTTTGTCAGGACAGCTTGGTATTTAGATTTAATTTCAGTTTTATTAATACAGCGTTTGTTCCATTGGCCTCTGTGGGAGGCAAACTGCTACAACAGAAACCTGCCGGGGAGCTGGCTGTCTGCAGCCCACATTCAGACCGGCACAAAATGTTTGTCAATCAATACACAATCTGTCAATATGATGTTTGCACTAATATGTAAAACAACCAGTTTTTCCAAGACATTTCAAGAGTGCAAAACATTAACGTACCTCTGAAACCTCCCAGCTGCACTCTTCACTCGCACCGGGTGCATAAAACAGTCATTTCAGCCATCAAGCATCAAATTGTTGTATTTATTAGGTTCACGCTGAAAAGTCCAGCTTTGTACATAATGTATTGTGCAGCATAATTGGCTTTCATTCTATTTCTTATAACGCGGCAATAATGAACTGGAATGCAGCTGATAATGAGTGTTTCATTGTTCCCTAATTGACTTCAGTCACAGTAACGTTCAGCAGTGCAAGTCTCATCTTCTTGTTCCCGCTGGCTCCTCCATCCATTAGCTTTCTCGTTCAAGTTGTTGAATTGAAGCGTACTTCAGGAGTTTGCATGTATCCTGTGCTTACTCTGGATGCTCCAGCTTCCTCCTGCAGTCCAAAGACATGATGACTCCTAATTGACTTTAGGTGCGAATAGTTTCCCGTCTCTCGGTCTCGGGGTGTACCCTGCCTCTTGCCCTATCAGAGGGAAGAGGCTCCAGCCATCCCACGACCCTGAGTTAATTCCATGCATGGATGGATAGAAAAGCTCTTCAGAAAATATGCTTGTTTCCTGGCTACCAAATAATAAAAGAATTAAGTATTTTAAAATGACATAATCACGTTTACATGTTTATTTTGATTCACAGTTGAAACTCGATCACTTTCATTTTTTTTATATCACGAAAAGGAAACTTAGCATGTTCTGACCAGATCAGCCCTGGTAACAGGTCAACCCTGCAACCTCCAGTTTTAGGGAAAATTTGAGTTTTCAGTTCATTTAGGAGCCGATGAAGCTCCCACTCACTCCTTTAATGTTTCTGCCTCTTTGACACTGTCATCACCATCTGCACAATAAATACTGGAAGGCCCCGCAGTATTCAGGAGAAAGCTCCAACAATCAGATGATCCTCTGTGAGCAGGCGCTTTGAAATGGTGGGAAGGAAAAACTCCCTTTCAACAGGAAGAGCCAAGGTTAATTTATAGTGAGGTTAAATGGGACCTGTTTGCTTTTTACTTATTTGCTTTAGTGCTTATGTTGTTTTACTGCTGGAAAAGCATATACACAACATATCAAACATGGTCACAATTTTAGATAATGACTTCAGCGTATGTGAAAGTTCAGACTCCTCCAAGCTCTCCATGTTGGGCAGCTTTTTCTGCCCTTGGATTGGTATGATGTCTCCAAGGCTCAGTTTAATATAAATAAGGATCAGTTTGAGCTGTGCATGATGCAGAACTCCAAGAATAAAAATATGGGCTTGGAGAGGTTGAGTAAGCAAAGTCTAGTCTAATGAGCCGTGACGACATCCTGTACATTTGCTTCTCCAAGTCCCTCTCTTTGCTCAGCACCGTAAAGCTGGCGTAACCAAACTTAGGCTAAAATAATTCAGACATATTCACTTTGTCCCAATAAGTGAACTCACGCAGCTGCAACTTTCCAAAGAAATTAGGTGATTTGGTCACAAAATCTAGTCACAATGTTGGTTCGAGTGCATGTTTCAAATAGAGATACTATTTTTAAAATCACAAATTTACTCAGATTACTTCGACTCGTCTTGTCAGTGCAGGTGTTTGAAATGAAAAGCCCTTCAAGAGTAGATAGATTTTATCCTCGGAGCTGTTGGAAGGCTTTGAATGTGAAACATTCTTTGACGGTAACTTAACCTCACTTAAAAAAAGAGAGAATAAAAACTGAAAAGAAGAGAAACAGAGCTGCTGAGGGTTGAGTATGGCATGATTTAGTTTTAATTATGCCTATGGAAGTGGATATTACATTAATTTATCAAGATAACAGAGAAAGTTTGTAGCTCGCCAACATCAACAGCAAATCAGAATGCTGACCCTGAGTTCCTGAAACATGGGAACTGTCTCTACTAATTTATGACATAAAGCAGGCAAATTTTAGATGATGGCCTGTGTTTATCACAGGCTTGTTTGCAAAGGCTTCACGCCTGGGATGCCATCATTACTTTTATCTAAAATGTAAGTAAAGCTGGTTATTAATGTCTTTAGTCTTGAAAAGTAGGTCCTGAAAAAAGGGGGAATTTGAGCAATGCACAATAAATAGCGGAGACGATGAGGCTCGTGGGAGCAGCGGGTATGGCTCCAGATTTCCCCCCTGGTGACATCGTGAATAGTTCAGGAGTTATATGCAAAAGTTGTGGAAGATAATGTCTGGTGACACGGACTTGTTGTCACATTTTTCATCCACTGATATCCAGTCCCATTGCATTCAGATCACACCTCTTCAGGCAGATAACTATTTCCTCAGGATTAATGTCCCAATTTCTGCATCCTCCAACACATCACAGTTAATGACCTTGATTTAAATCCCAAGAAGGTTTGTAGGAACTCATATTACTTCCAAACAAGAAAATAGATCAGCCTTTAAGTGTTGTTTTAGTGTGGCCCTGTGCTGCACAAGTTTTACCCTGTAGCTGTTGGCGAAATAGCCGATTGCCTCTGCTCTGTGATTGATTCAGTGCCGGTTTAAAAAGCTGAGACTCCTTGCTTATGCATATACAGTTTCTCATTTTTCAGCATTTTTTTTTTTTTAGCTGTAAAGTAATATACCCACTGCATTTGCTTTTTGATTGCCGAAGCTTAAACTGTTTGACGTGCTGAATAAATCGCCTAGGTTATGTTGCTTTACAAAAGTGAAAGGTGTGATAAGCTCATAGGATGAATTAGTGCTGCTTTAAAGCTTGCCACATGGTTTCAAAATTTCCAATAATTCCCAGCATCTAGGTTAAGCTGATGACAACATCACACAAATGACAAAAGTCAAGACAACCTGCTTACGGGCCTATAAATGATTTTAGGCTCAGAGGGAGAGAGGGGAGGCGGTCCTGAAACATGTCACTCAGTGCAAATACACATTCCCCTTAAAAAGCTCCAACACAGGAAACACAGTCACAGATTTTCCTGAGATGACTCCCTGCATCTTATTAAGCATAACTGACACCACATATCGCTGCAATTCACACAAAGGTGAAGTTGCTCCAGAGATACTAGTGACAGGTAGTGCACCACTGTGCGCTACCTGTCACTAGTATCTCTGGAGCAACTTCACCTTTGTGTGAGTAAGTACTGATATGTGGTGCCTAGTTATGCTTAATAAGATGCAGGGAGTCATCTCAGGAAAATCTGTGACTGTGTTTCCTGTGTCTGGAGCTTTTTAAGGGGGATGTGTATTTGCACTGAGTGACATGTTTCAGGACCGCCTCCCCCTCTCCCTCTGAGCCTAAAATCATTTATAGGCCCGTAAGCAGGTTTGTCTTGACTTTCTGTCATTTGTGTGATGTTGTCATCAGCTTAACCTAGATGCTGGGAATTATTGGAAATTTTGAAACCATGTGGCAAGCTTTAAAGCAGCACTAATTCATCCTATGAGCTTATCACACCTTTCACTTTTGTAAAGCAACATAACCTAGGCGATTTATTCAGCACGTCAAACAGTTTAAGCTTCGGCAATCAAAAAGCAAATGCAGTGGGTATATTACTTTACAGCTAAAAAAAAAAATGCTGAAAAATGAGAAACTGTATATGCATAAGCAAGGAGTCTCAGCTTTTTAAACCGGCACTGAATCAATCACAGAGCAGAGGCAATCGGCTATTTCGCCAACAGCTACAGGGTAAAACTTGTGCAGCACAGGGCCACACTAAAACAACACTTAAAGGCTGATCTATTTTCTTGTTTGGAAGTAATATGAGTTCCTACAAACCTTCTTGGGATTTAAATCAAGGTCATTAACTGTGATGTGTTGGAGGATGCAGAAATTGGGACATTAATCCTGAGGAAATAGTTATCTGCCTGAAGAGGTGTGATCTGAATGCAATGGGACTGGATATCAGTGGATGAAAAATGTGACAACAAGTCCGTGTCACCAGACATTATCTTCCACAACTTTTGCATATAACTCCTGAACTATTCACGATGTCACCAGGGAGGGAAATCTGGAGCCATACCCGCTGCTCCCACGAGCCTCATCGTCTCCGCTATTTATTGTGCATTGCTCAAATTCCCCCTTTTTTCAGGACCTACTTTTCAAGACTAAAGACATTAATAACCAGCTTTACTTACATTTTAGATAAAAGTAATGATGGCATCCCAGGCGTAAGCCTTGCAACAAGCCTGTATAACACAGGCCATTATTTCTAAATTTCCCTGCTTTATGTCATAAATTAGTGAGACAGTTCCCATGTTTCAGGAACTGGTCACATTCTGATTTGCTGTTGATGTTGGCGAGCTACAAACTTTCTCTGTTATCTTGATAAATTAATGTAATATCCACTTCCATAGGCATAATTAAAACTAAATCATGCCATACTCAACCCTCAGCAGCTCTGTTTCTCTTCTTTTCAGTTTTTATTCTCTCTTTTTTAAGTGAGGTTAAGTTACCGTCAAAGAATGTTTCACATTCAAAGCCTTCCAACAGCTCCGAGGATAAAATCTATCTACTCTTGAAGGGCTTTTCATTTCAAACACCTGCACTGACAAGACGAGTCGAAGTAATCTGAGTAAATTTGTGATTTTAAAAATAGTATCTCTATTTGAAACATGCACTCGAACCAACATTGTGACTAGATTTTGTGACCAAATCACCTAATTTCTTTGGAAAGTTGCAGCTGCGTGAGTTCACTTTATTGGGACAAAGTGAATATGTCTGAATTATTTTAGCCTAAGTTTGGTTACGCCAGCTTTACGGTGCTGAGCAAAGAGAGGGACTTGGAGAAGCAAATGTACAGGATGTCGTCACGGCTCATTAGACTAGACTTTGCTTACTCAACCTCTCCAAGCCCATATTTTTATTCTTGGAGTTCTGCATCATGCACAGCTCAAACTGATCCTTATTTATATTAAACTGAGCCTTGGAGACATCATACCAATCCAAGGGCAGAAAAAGCTGCCCAACATGGAGAGCTTGGAGGAGTCTGAACTTTCACATACGCTGAAGTCATTATCTAAAATTGTGACCATGTTTGATATGTTGTGTATATGCTTTTCCAGCAGTAAAACAACATAAGCACTAAAGCAAATAAGTAAAAAGCAAACAGGTCCCATTTAACCTCACTATAAATTAACCTTGGCTCTTCCTGTTGAAAGGGAGTTTTTCCTTCCCACCATTTCAAAGCGCCTGCTCACAGAGGATCATCTGATTGTTGGAGCTTTCTCCTGAATACTGCGGGGCCTTCCAGTATTTATTGTGCAGATGGTGATGACAGTGTCAAAGAGGCAGAAACATTAAAGGAGTGAGTGGGAGCTTCATCGGCTCCTAAATGAACTGAAAACTCAAATTTTCCCTAAAACTGGAGGTTGCAGGGTTGACCTGTTACCAGGGCTGATCTGGTCAGAACATGCTAAGTTTCCTTTTCGTGATATAAAAAAAATGAAAGTGATCAGTTTCAACTGTGAATCAAAATAAACATGTAAACGTGATTATGTCATTTTAAAATACTTAATTCTTTTATTATTTGGTAGCCAGGAAACAAGCATATTTTCTGAAGAGCTTTTCTATCCATCCATGCATGGAATTAACTCAGGGTCGTGGGATGGCTGGAGCCTCTTCCCTCTGATAGGGCAAGAGGCAGGGTACACCCCGGACCGAGAGACGGGAAACTATTCGCACCTAAAGTCAATTAGGAGTCATCATGTCTTTGGACTGCAGGAGGAAGCTGGAGCATCCAGAGTAAGCACAGGATACATGCAAACTCCTGAAGTACGCTTCAATTCAACAACTTGAACGAGAAAGCTAATGGATGGAGGAGCCAGCGGGAACAAGAAGATGAGACTTGCACTGCTGAACGTTACTGTGACTGAAGTCAATTAGGGAACAATGAAACACTCATTATCAGCTGCATTCCAGTTCATTATTGCCGCGTTATAAGAAATAGAATGAAAGCCAATTATGCTGCACAATACATTATGTACAAAGCTGGACTTTTCAGCGTGAACCTAATAAATACAACAATTTGATGCTTGATGGCTGAAATGACTGTTTTATGCACCCGGTGCGAGTGAAGAGTGCAGCTGGGAGGTTTCAGAGGTACGTTAATGTTTTGCACTCTTGAAATGTCTTGGAAAAACTGGTTGTTTTACATATTAGTGCAAACATCATATTGACAGATTGTGTATTGATTGACAAACATTTTGTGCCGGTCTGAATGTGGGCTGCAGACAGCCAGCTCCCCGGCAGGTTTCTGTTGTAGCAGTTTGCCTCCCACAGAGGCCAATGGAACAAACGCTGTATTAATAAAACTGAAATTAAATCTAAATACCAAGCTGTCCTGACAAAGAACCTCACCGTGCCAGAAACTGGTAGTTGGCACCACTACTGTGAAAACTCCACAATTCTTGACACCATTATTAATGCCAAAATTAATCAAATCAATCAACTGCATTTATTTCACAAACTTCTGTTGCCACATTTTTTTCAGATCCAGAAGTGACCATATTTGGGCGTGAGGGTGACGTGATACATTATCAGCTCGGTATTGGCCAATAAAAATTCTAAATTTAACTCCCTAAAACTGATGTGCAGACTCCTTGCACGGTCTGCTAACTGCACAGCAGGTCACGTTATGAGCCAGATGTTCTGTGAAAGGCAAAGCAGAGGCCGAGCAGAGCGCACCTGGCTACGGTTTGCTAACCTGCGTCAGCATACCTATCAGAGCAATCGTGACCCTAACTCTACCGTGTGGAAAGTTTCAGAGCAGAATCTGGATATTTTTTGTAGCAGGATGTAAACGTGTTTGTTTTTGTTGTAAAGCTGGACATCTAAACATGGAAGTCTGAGAGGAGTGACTTGCTTTGGGAAGTTTCTGGAACATTTTCCAGTCCTGGAGGAAAAACCGCCTGATGAAGACATGCTGCGGAAATCCCTACTTGAAGTAAGAACACGCTACTTGACAATAGACACTTTTGTCTGACATCCCTGATGCTGGTTTCTTTCATTCAGTGGCATTAACGCACCGCTGAGCTCAGATCATTTGAATTCAGGTGACACCGAGGGCTACGTCAGGCCTCCCAATATAATCACATTAAATCAGTTTTTCCTTTCCACCTACCTATTGCTGTCTTAAAAAAGTCACTTGATCTCTTCTGTTTTTTTGATCTGTTGTAAGGAGATTTCAGTATTCTGTTCATGATTAATTAGACTGGTGCATCTGCAGCAGGTGGCAAAGGTAAATCCCTTTGTTGAGAACTGGCAGGTGGGTGAAATGTCTGCGAGCTGCTGTCCATGCGCTAACGTCTTACTGTACGCATTTTATGGTCTTTCCATTTCCTGCCAGTCAGTTCTATACTGCAGGTTAGAGAATGAGATTAGATCAGTGTATAAAATACGATTTCTTTCAACATCAAACCTAAATTGTGACCAAAGGAGATTAGTTAAGCTAAACCCAATCTAATTTCAGCTTTGCTCTTGACAGCAATTTGCATATTTCTGTGGCTATAAGATAGGATGATTCATCTTTTACACGTTCGCAGATGGGATCATCGGGGATCAACTGATGCATCAGTGTATTTTGATTTTCCTTTTTCCGGCATTAAGTAGCTTTTGATAAAGTCTTAATTTCCTTACTACATCATTATTAGCTTTTGATACCAATGTGCCATCTGGCAAATGTTAAAGCACCAGCAGATAAGAATTCATAATGAATATGGTTGACTCTATGACAGATTGTAATAAAAGAGCGGGGCTGTGACAATTATCGCAGAGACAGAGCATGAGGGCATTTGACAATGTGGCAGGCCCGCACTTGCTAATTGCAAAGCTGCTTGTACGTTTCCACTCTCCCACCGACCATCAGAATTCAGTTATGTGCAATCACATCATCCTTTTTTGTTATATTTCCACCTCTGAAATCCCACTCTCCTGTGTAAGTCAGACTGTGTATTTAAATGGATTTTATTTGGCAGTTAAATTGAATGCAGCGATATATAACAGAAGACCTATAACACTTTCCCACCTACACATGGTGAGAATGAATCCAAATCGTTCTATTTCGCAGCCGTGTCAACTCCTCCCCAGCACCACCTGTCATCAGGATATTTTGCAGCAATATCAGAGGAAACACTTTGGAGATTGTGCGAGTTGTGTGCTTTCATCAGTGTCCCTTAATTAAATCTACCTTTCCCCAGGCTCTTCCATGATCTCTGCAAATAAAATACAGAGTAAACACACCTAATTAAAGAAGTTAAAACAGCCCAACCTGGTTCTGCCTCAATGTCAGCAGCTGGCATATCTGCAGAGGCTCTGCACGGCACTGTAATTCCTCCCCGGCTCGCAGTCAGTGCAGGCTAAAATCATGTGTCATTAGTAAATTACACAGGTGCCAGAATGAGTTTATCATCTTGAGTATGAAAAGCTTCATAATAACCTAAGGAGGTGCTTCTAAAACGGTCCTATCTTCTAAGCTAAATGAACACGCCACACTGATATGAGATTATCCAGCTTTAGAGCAGACACTGTTGCCCCGAGGCCCTGCAGCCAGTTTATGATGCACTATTTTCCCCTAATCTTTTTTTTTTTTTTTACAAACCTCAACAAGCACAAGTGCAAGAAGAGAAGAGAGAGGCTGTATAGGTGATTTTTTTTAAGTGTGCTCCTATTTTTTTTCCCAGAAGAAGAAACAAATGTTGGAGTCCAGCTGAGAGCAGTGAGGCGGAGGAGCTGTACCCACAAGTTGTATTTTACTGAAATAATAAAGGATTTAATTTGTCCCAGTGACAGTAAACTCCTGTATACGTTACACTAAATAATTAATAATCATTCATATTAATTAATATTGATTCACTGTGGTTTCCCCCGGTCACCCATGCCCGTCCCCTGCATAGGTACAGCTCTTCTGAACAGACCAACTGCTGCCTGTGAGACGAGGGGGAGAGAAACAGCAGGGGGGTTATTAACCACCTCCCTCACTAACAGGAAGCAAGACTATTATAGAAAACTAAAATTACATAAATGTGAAAACATATTTCAGTTCACTGGAGAAAAAAACTGAACTGAAAAATTAAAAATAGACCTTAAAAACTTAAGACTGGACTGTTTGTTAGGACAGTGTTGTGTTCATGTTGTAATACCTGTTGCAAACTTGTTAAAACAACAACAGAAACTAATGAAAACTAAACGGAAACAAACTATTCATTCTGGAAGAAACCTAAAGTGACTCCTACAGGAATGGAAGCAGACCGCAGGGCTGGAACAACCCTACGGTTAACTTTGTTCACATGCTGTCATGATCCCTGGGTTTGCGTGGGTTGGTGTGGGTTTGTGGTCCTGAATTCTTAGTTAATATATTTGCATTTAGGCTTTATTAGAGTTTTATGTGTGTTAGGCTGAGCGGTCGTCTTTATCAGCCTCATAAAGGCTGAGCTTTAATTTTGGTTCCTGGTGATTTCTAATGGAGTTAAGTTGGCTTTCTGCTCCTTCCTGTTCCTGGATGATTAATTAGTCCTCAGTATATACATAGTTCTGTTTTCCCATTGTCAAAGCACGTGTTCTCCATGTGCCACCGCCCGTCCTCTCCTGATTTCCCTCTCTTTCTATGTTTTTGCAAATTTTTTTTTTTTTTTTTTTTTGGACTCTTTGGGTCCTCGTTCCCTACACCGCCACCTTTTATGACACGTATTGCATGCATTATTCAGCTGACTGTGACTGAACGTTATAGATATTAGCTGAACATACTTAAAATGTCTTTACAATTTTTAATCTTTCAAGCTGTCATTATGTGTGTAAAAACAGCTAAAATTAGACATTAGAAAATAAATTTCTTACAGACTCATGAGACATTAACAGTTGCAGCTTATGCAAAATAAATAAATAAATAAAAATAAATTCACTAATGCATACTGGGACACTAGGACACGAGGACTGTAACTGTCACGTGGGGAGGAGCTGCGGTGCGGCGAGGAAGGAGGCGTGACACCAAATACAGAACTCCGGGAACACGGGGTTTATTAAACTGAAGGGGGAACAAAAACACACATGAACTCCCCCTGGGAAATGCACGGGTTGGGAGGAGACCAGGGAAACCAGGAAAACACGCGGAACAGACACAGGGACCACAGCGAGGAACAACCACTACGAAATGACACGACTGGGGATAACCACGAAATGACACGACAAGGAACGGAAGAAAACTGAGGGCTTAAGAATACATGAGGGCAATCGGGGCAAGAGAAAACAGCTGGGGAACACAGGTGAAGCAAATCAGGAAAACAACAGGGGGAAGCAAAGTCAAACACGAGACATGGGGAACACAGGACTATCAAAATAAAACAGGAAGGGACAGGACCAGGAACACGCAGAAACATCAGGGACCAGAGAAACAAGGAAACAAAACAGAAAACACTGGGCCACAGGCCCAGGACCATGACAGCAACACTATGAGACTGTAACACACTGGTAGGACACCGTGACTGCGACACACCGGGACTGTAACACACTGGGACTGTAACACACTGGGACTGTAACACACTGGGACTGTAACACACAGGGACTGTTGGACACTGGGACTGTAGGCACACTGGGACTGTGACACACCGGGACTGTGACACACCGGGACTGTGACACACTGGGACTGTAACACACTGGTAGGACACCAAGACTGTGACACATCGGGACTGTGACACACTAGGACTGTAGGACACAGGGACCGTAGGACACTAGGACTGTAGGACACCGGGATTGTAGGATACCGGGACTGTGACACACCGGGACTGTAACACACTGGGACTGTAGGACACTTGGACTGTAACACTATGGGACTGTAACACACTGGTAGGTCACCAAGACTGTGACACATCGGGACTGTGACACACCAGGACTGTGACACACTGGGACTGTAACACACTGGGACTGTAGGACACAGGGACCGTAGGACACTAGGACTGTAGGACACCGGGATTGTAGGATACCGGGACTGTAACAAACTGGGACTGTAACACACCGGGACTGTAGGACACCGAGACTGTGACACACTGGGACTGTAACACACAAGGACTGTAGGACACTTGGACTGTGACACACCGGGACCGTGACACACTGGGACCGTAACACACTGGGACCGTAGGACACCGGGAATGTGACACACTGGGACTGTGACACATCGGGACTGTAATAGGGCTTTTCCATTCAGAATGACTCAGCACGGGTCGACTCGACTCGCCGCAATTTGACGGCATTTCCATTCGTATCAGGTACACTTTGCAGGTCCATTTCCCCTTCTCACTCACCCAAGGTTCTAGGCGATCCGGGGTGATCCAAAAATGTGACAAGGAGGACAGCATGCCACTGATTGGCCAGGGAGTGTTGTCACTAGCATAGTCATGAGAGTCGACTCCTTAACCAGAATCAACCGTGCCAAATTTTAAAACCCGACAGCAAAAACTGGAGGTGCAAAGCACAGGTTGAATGCCCAGGCTGGCAGTTTGCAGCGGTAGTTTTGCAACATGAGAGCCATCTGAAACGCACACACATTTTATAACCCTATACTGCTGGGCGATCGCCGCTGAAGCAACGTTACCTGCCCCTACTAGCCGAACAGCTGGTTAGCACAGAACCTGAGGCGGCTGATCAAAAGGAACTTTGAATTACCATAATAACGCGACCATTTGTCCTATCGGAAAAATTTAAACAGTTCCTGAAAGCTGAGAAACTGCACTTCACAACAACATAGGGGATTACTGTGGTGTTATTACAGTAATTGTTGCCGTAAGTCCGCAAACTGCAGCACTTTTGAAGTACACTGAGCCAATTATGAAATGTTCGCTTAGAGCATCCCTTTACACATCCCCAAACTGGAATTTAAATTATAGATCTGGTCAGCTGGCCTCTCAACTCTATTGATGATCAAATTCTCATCATGAGGAGACTGGGAGAGGGGGAACCCTCTGGCCCAACTACATACCTGGCTGGCTATGTTATGGACTCCCGTGTGGATGGAAGATAACGTTCCTGGCTGCACTGTGTGGGTGTGGCATATATATTGAAATCAGGATTTTTCCTGAATTGGACCTGGGGATACCTGGTTTCTGGGCAGCTGTTCCGGGCCCTAGTAAGGCTGCCTATGAGGGATGCAGAAACAGTACGAACTCAATCAGACTCAGTAGAGCTGAATCGATGATTGGATTTCTGTGAGAGAGGTAACCAGAAAAGTGTAAGGTCTGTCAGCAATAGTTGTGACGGCCTGAACCAAAACAATTGCAGTATTTGGTATCTGGCTCCCAGATGGCCTTGGATGGCTGTCTATCTAAATCGTCTCCTGGAGATTCAATTCAATTCAATTTAATTTTATTTATATAGCGCCAAATCACAACAAACAGTCGCCTCAAGGCGCTTTGTATTGTGGGTAAAGACCCTACAATAACACAGAGAAAACCCAACAGTCAAAAGCGACCCACCTATGAGCAAGCACTTGGCGACGGTGGGAAAGGGAAAAAGAATGGAAACAGATGTCTCTTCACCCCCGCCCCGTGTTGAGACCTGTATGAACTGGTATGCTGGCAACCAAGGCTGACTATACTATCTTATCATAAACATTATCATGAACTGCTGGTCTGGAAGCTGGATGGCCATCACAGTATCCTGCTCGTCTCCGACTGGCAGCCGCCTCCCCTACCCACCCTAGTGCTCTCCAGGCTTTAAATGTGCTACTGCTTTGCTGAGGTGGGGGTTTTTTTCTGGAATCTCGTAAGGTGCTCATAATGAACACAGTACGAGATGATTTTTTTGAACCTACCTATCCCAGTGTATCTCTCTGTTTTTAAAGGTAGCGCCGGTAAAACGGCTGCATGACCTCAGACACCGGTCTCCCTGTTTGTTTCTGTTTGTATTCTCTTGTTTGTTTTCTTGGATGGGTGTTCTGTTAACTCTTAACTGTAATTTCCCCCACTGTGGGATTAATAAAGTATCATCATCATCATCATCATCATTATACTTAATGAAAACCTTCGTCCATTAAAACATTGTACGGGACTTATGCATGATGATGATAGTAAACTGGCATTAGCCAGTCAAGACACTACTGCCCACGGTGCTATACCGACTCCACCCACACTGTGGTGGTCCTCAGTTGCAATGGAAACACAACATGACCGTGCGGAGTTGTGTTGACTGAGTCGACCCGCACAGAGTCGTTCCATATGGAAAAACAGCTTAACACACTGTGCCCATGGTCCGTAGGACACTGGGACTGTGACGCACCGGGACTGTAACACACTAAGACTGTAACACATCGGGACTGTAACACATCGGGACTGTAACACACCGGGACTGTAACACACTAAGACTGTAACACATCGGGACTGTAACACATCGGGACTGTAACACACCGGGACTGTAACACACTAAGACTGTAACACATCGGGACTGTAACACATCGGGACTGTAACACACCGGGACTGTAACACTCTGGGACTGTAAGACAGTAGGACTGTAAGGAGGAAATCCTGATGTACAATATGTTACACTACACAATCAACCATTGAAAGTATGGAGCTCCCACTAAATGCTCCTCACGCCCACAGAGGTCTAATCAAAAGAGATGGCCATTTTCTCTGTGTTGACAAAAAGAGTGACAAAGTGTGCAGTTCTACATTTAATGGTTCATCTAATATAATTATCAAAATTCTTAATGTGTATATTTTATGTTTAAATCTTAAATCAGAATCTTAAGAAGGCTCATTACCGATTTTAGTGTCAGTTTTATTTGTTTTCTCTGACAGCCGAGTCTTAAATCTTGAACTTTTTTTATGAACGCGCTTTACTCTTGTTAGTATTTATTAATATATTTATTATCTACTCATTTCAGTCAAAGATAAGCATAAAATCACTCTTTCACTGCACAAACACAATGCAATGCATTCAACTGTATTTTCACTCTAATTATTTGATTTCCCCCTTATCTGCAGTACAAATTATTAGGTATATCCAAAGTGCAAAACACATGGGTCTCAGGGGTTCTTGAACTCCCCAATTAACACCTAGAACCTCTAAAAATGGAAATTTGCAGCCTTAAAAAAATGACAGTTATTTTCAGCTTTGCTTATTACTTTACACGCTTACAGTATAAAGCAAACAGTATAACACCAGCACCGCAAATTACAGCCTCAAGTTCTAAAGATCTTAATCAACGCCTCTCTGACAGCCAGAAGTTTAATGTCACAAGCTTCACGCATATGCAGCACCTGTGTCTTTACCTTTATTAAAAGGTGATGTCATTTAAGGCAATTATGTCAACCGATTGGTAGTTATTGTGTTCAACCTTCAAGATGTTTAAATGGTACGCCGAATGCAATTTGATATGATGACACCCTCATTACTGGGAGATGGGTAAGCACATGACTGCAGGAGGCGCTTCTATGATTTCTGCCAGAATTTTTCAAGACTTTTATGTCTCAATAATTACTAGCAATATTAGAAATCAATCAGCAAAAATGACTCAGACAGCAGAAACTTTTGGTCAAGTTCAAATTCATGAGGTTCAGTCTGCACTGGCCTTTTTCATTGCTCATTTTTACTCTGTTTTTTATTTATCCTTTCACGTTGTGTTAAATACATAAAAGGATACAAACAAGGCTTTTAATAAAGTCTAAATAAACTGAATAAAATAGACGGATGAATGGATTTAAACATTTTGGCTTGTTGACCTGCATCATGCCGACAGCTGTGACTGCTCTACAGCTCCGAGTTATTTGCATACTGAGCAAGACTTTAACTTGGCATCCAGATGAACATTTAATGCAGAAGAAGCTGTGAATGAATCTTGGTAGTGAGGTGCATGTAGGAAAGAAAGGGACTGCTTAGCAGTGCATAATTCACTGAACAGTCGCGAGCGTCCAGCAGCTCAAACACTGTCAAACAAAAAGATATTTAATCAAGATTTAAAAAGAATGGAAGAGGTGACAGTGAAAGTACCCAGGACGAGATCTGGACCTCATGGCACCTCATCAAGAGTTGAAACCAGAGATCTGCTGTTTTTAAGGTAAGACTCTTATATGGGCATGAACAAGAGGGATTTGAGTTAATTTGTCAGTTTCTGCTCAGTCTAATAAAATTGTGAAAAATGTAATAATTAGTGTAAGAGATGTTATCATACTGCAGTAATTGGAAATGCCAAACATGCCAAAAATGTGAAATGTTAAGGCAAAGCCGACTGAGCTAATGTGCAAAGTTTGCTAAGTTAAGAATAAAGGATTTCTGACCCTAAACACCCCCCCCACACACACACACACGTGCACATTTCCAGGTGTGCAGTTTACAAGAACACCACAAATGAACCTGAGGCCCAGAGAAACCGCCACTGCATTACGACAGCAGCATTACATAACCTTTAAATGTACTCTTTAACATTTCACATAATAGGCATTTGTAAATTAAACTACAGCATATTTTGAGGTACTTCTGTACTTTACTTCCAATTTTTGTAATAGCCACGAGAAAAATAACTGCCCCCAATCCCCAAACTAACAGGGTAAAGGACCTGCATTTATATCCAGCAGTTATTATTCAGAAACAATAATAGCAGGAATGCACTGAAATAAAATTTGTATCAGATGTTGGTACAAAATATTCATTTTAATTCATTTGAAATGACACAGCGAAGACTCTCACACTAAGCTCAAATGAGACCGGTGCAAATAAACTAGTTACAAACATTTTTTTATTTTCAATTTAATTATTTTGGTCCTTTTGTCATTTCTATTTTATTAATGAAGAACAGTTTAGTAGATTTATACTAGATGTGTTTATTGTAAGGAAACTAAAAGTTTGTTCATGCAAAGCTAAGATGTATCCTGATTATTATTTTTATTATTATTATTGATAATGAACTTCTGTAATCAAATGTTAGAAAATTTGTACTAAATATATTTCTTCTGCTTTAATTAAGTTACCACATTTCACATTTTGAGTATCTTGCGTCTATAGTAACCAGTAACTCTGAAAATCTAGATTTTAAATAATAAACATTGTATTTCATATAATTGAAACAAGAAGCATTCTGACAGATATACATAATAACAGCTTAAATTTGTGGTTTTACTTCACCAACAGCAGCTCAACTTGCAATCGAGTATTTTTAGACCTGCAGCAATTAGGTGATTAATTGATTAGTCAATTAAGATAAATTAATAAGACATCATTTTGATGTTGAAGTTATTGAATAATTTCAGTCAACTGCTTTTAGCTTGTCCATCATGAGGATTTGACGTTTTCCTCATCGTGACATCAAATTGTGGGTCTGTGGGGAAATCCAATGATGGATCTACAGCACAATTAAGTGGCTGGACAGTGGCTGCACTGCATAATAAAGCAATTCGGAAATAATTGCAAAATATCTGTTGGAACAGCATTTCACGGGTGGAAAGTTGCATCGAACACACAACTGTAAGTTGCCCGTGTCCTTTAGCCTGTAAACGTGTCTGTCAGTCCATTGCACTTCTACTTGTAAGGCCTCCAGTGTGTGACTGTCTGACGCTTATCTCTCCAGGAGTTATAGGAGTTAATGAGAAGAGCTTGACAATGTGAGACTACCTGGAGCCTGAGGGCATGTCGGGGAGTGAGTAAACCATTAGCCATAGCCCAGGGGCAAACGGCTCCTAAAAAGTGGAGAGTTCTGCAACACCGTTTTCCTACTTGAGTCTCAATGCAAAGCCTAAACTGTGCTGGTGTTTACTGCCACAGCAGATATCTAATGCCATTTACTGTCAGAAACCTGAAGTCCAGGCTGGTCAAAACAAGCCAGAGATACAGAATATTACTGACATACAGTAATCCCTGCAACCAACTCACACGCACCGGGCTTTTCACAAAGGCACTGAGAGCTGATAGAGACAGGAGTAATGGGTTTCTCCGCCTGTAACATGATTCTGCCTTTAGAAGGAGGCCCGAGGACGGCTGGGTGTGCCCACCCTCAGTCCTCCCAGTTGGACACCACTATTCTGCAGCTCATTGTCTTTGTGTGATGGGTCAAGAAGATAAATCCTCTTAGCTCTCAGTTTTCGCAAACAGGCACAGAAAAATGATAGTCCTGGGAGCATATTTTTGGCATCATATAAATAAGAAATGGAAAAAAAATTACACTCCTGAAAGGAATATGGAGCCTTGCAGGGGTCCACAATCGCACACCAGTGACACAACTTATTTTAACCTCTCTATTATAAGCAATGTACACACAATTAATAAATAGCAACACACACTTCACATAATATATATTTAACATTCCAAAGCACCAATAGTTGCTGTATTAGGTATAATCTATTTATTATGAACTTAAACAAGCTACAGTGTTAACCTCCTATTCTCTGCCTTTTCTTTGTTGGTGAAAAATGTAAAAATTAGAGGTATTTCAATTTGTACTAAATTCTTAATATTTGTTTCTATCAACATATTAGGAGTGATCAATGATTTATATATAGATTAGTTATTAATGCCTTTAAACAGAGAGTATATTACAGTGAAATAGTCGATAATTTAATCATAAGTATAAGCTCACAGTATTGGAAAATGTAACAAAAAAAAGCATTTGGTTACATTAGCATGAACACTACTTGTGTTTCTTATATTTATTTGTGACACTAAAATATTGTGTAGGCGCTTGCTTCAAACTTTTCATCAAACTGTGCAGCAGTGGAGGAAACTCGAGAGCTAACAAGAGCAGGAAAATGAAACAATTAAACTTCTGAATGTGGAAACATTTTCTCAAATATAAATACACACACACACACACATGCAATAAATATAGTTTAAGAAAAGAATAAAGCTGTAGATTTTAACTGGAGAGCTCCACACTTGAATTTAAACCAATGAAAATAAATTAAAGATATAGCAGAGATAATGTGGTCTGAGGAGAGGGGGAAATGGAATTTGTATTAAATCAAAGATGAAGTCAGACAGAAGAACCGGAGAGCTTTGCAGATTTTTGTTTCCCATTTAGTCAAACCCATCTCATTTTCCACTGGAGGTTGTCCCTTTATACAGACTACACAAACACTGAATTTGGAACACAGTCACACAATGCATGGTTCTGAAAGACAACTCGAAAGATACACAATTAATGTGAGGAGTATGAAAGTTAGGAAAAAAGAAAAGTTAAGAAACATCAGCTCAGAAAGCAACTTCAGCTTTTTTTTTCCACAACTGAAGGCAAGTGTGACACGAATGATGTGCTGCTGGAAACACGTTCATACATTTAACCCTGAAGTCCTGCGCTCGTCCTCAAAAACAAATCAGCATTTTTAGTCACTAAAAGATGCAAATCAAGACTAAAATGATCTGTGAAAAACTACATCACATGTGTGAGAGGTTTACTTGCACATAGTGAAGAAAATAGAAACAATAAAGACTTCTTAAAAGAATTTCAAATAGAAAGTACAAAGGTTTTTGCAACATAAATCCAGAAAAATGAATCCTTCATCCATTTTAGGCGTAGCAGTGACAGCAGGAGGAGTGACGGCCTCCTCAGTGAATGTGACGTGTTTGGCAGCCTTCAGAAATGCTGCCAGATACCAAAGGTAAAGACTGGCGGTTAAAAATGAATGAAATTACATTTTATCCCATTAAAACTGCATTTAAAGTGAAAGCCTTCTACATTTAATTAAGCAAATTTGGGAAGTTATTCCACAACAAAATCTCTTTATTAGTCGTTAAGTCTTTACCAACAGTGTCTGTGCGTGTGTGTGTGTGTGTGCGTGTGTGTGTGTGTGTGTGTGTGTGTGTGTGTGTGTGTGTGTGTTTGCATGGATGGCCGCACGTGCGTGGGTGTGTCTTTAAAATCCCACACAGCCACACCGCAGTTCCTCAGCAAAGCCTTTGATTAGTTGTGGTTTTATGTTGGGATGGTCCATTTAATTGGGTTATGTATGAGATAAAGGCCGGCCAAAAGTAATCACAAGGATTATTTACTCTTGTTAATTGAGGTTCCATCTTAACACCATAACTAAAGGTTAATGTTCTCTTGGTATATTATTTACTGTCCACGCTGCAGAGGCTGGCTCTCACCATGCACAGCAGGGGGAGGAGCCACAGGTACAAATAGTTTGTGGTGTGATATTGACAATAGTTGAACTCTGTAAGTCTTTTGAAACACTCTCCAAGCTTCATTTTAATAATCTCGCTTTGGCTGAAGGTGTGATGCTCGAGTTTGGTGGAGGTGGGTGCAGCCCAGCGTCACTCCTAATCTCTCCTTTGACTAACCGCAGATAATTCTCCATGCACATGTAAATCACAGAGCGAGCTTTAAAGAGAACTGAAAGGTAGATTTGAAGTGACAATGTGTGATTAATTCAGCCGCTCTCTAAATGACCCTTACTTCTGTCTTCATAGGAAAGACGTCCTAATAGTATTTCCAATACTGATTAAAATTACAAAAATATGAACCTGTAGGTTAATAAAAATGGTAATTTAACTAGTATCTGATTTAATTGACTCTGAAGAAGTACTTAAACGTGTTTGCACTCTGGAAAATCTACATGGCTCAGCGGCAAAGAAATTGGAATATCCAGCTGTCAAGATAATAAATTTGACTATTTCATCACTGTAATCTTCATACAATCTCCCTTTGTGCTGGTCTCCACCACTCGCCGCTAATGTAATAAATCACCTCCGTGTTTAGAATAGTTTCATGTGATTTAGAGTAATTGTAATATACTCAAAAGACCGTGAGTGCAGTGATCCACCTGCGTTCTTAACCTCTGCAGATTCAAGATTTGAAAAGTTTAACTCAACCTTCCACCTCAATCAAACTTCTCGAGTGTTTAGCAGGAAGGAACTATATATATATGTATATATATATATGTATATATATATATGTATATATATATATATATATATATATATATATATATATATATATATATATATATATATATACATATATATATATACATATATATATATATATATATATATATATATATATACATATATATATATATATACATATGGTTAGATATAGTACTTGATTCAACCTCCTGCAGCTAGCATTTAAAAGCAGTTTAAGCTCTCCCTTCCAGGACATTTCCCAGCTAAATTCATTAAACTAATGATTAAAAATGAAAAAGTTTCATTTGAATTTTTTCACCCTATGAACATCAGAGTAACCTTTTGGTGTTCTGTGATATTTTTTTTTGAAGTAGAACCATTGATTCTGGCCTTCAAAATAAGTGGAAAATCAGGGGAGCGCATACACAAAGACCACAGGAAATTTGCAGCTTATAATTTTGATAACGAACTGTGCAATAATCTGAAACTACACAGACATTTGCTTTCTGAGTAACAAAAGCCTAATTTTATTATGTTGTCATGGTATCGGCCTTTTACGAGTGGTGCTTAGAGATGTCCTCAAAGAAAAATACAGCCTGCGTCCCCTCACATCTGCCACGCTCTGAAAAGGATGTTTAACACTTAAACATGTTACAAAAGTTTTAATAGCAGTTAAACTGAGGTGAGACATTGTGTAAGATGTAAATTAAATGTATCCATTTACCCATGTGTACCTGAGAGGCTGACTTTATTAGGAGTAATATGCACCCCTGCACTGGGGTTCATCGCTCTCACCGTTTTGCTTCCACAGCCTGACTTGCTGGGTATGGCCAGCAGCTTCTGGTGCTTCAAGTTAGCCAATGTCAGAAAACGCAGGTGCCAGTTTATTGTACAATAGCACATGCCCATAATGAGGCTCATCCTTATTTTAAATACACAGCATGTCTAATAATTACCTTCCAAAAATGAGCTGCGTGACGTGGATTCTTCCCACAGAGATATCAGTATGTACTTTCTGCTGTCTGTGAGGGTTTGTGTGTAAACCTCCATCACTACAAATACCTCAGAATATTTGGTAACTTCTGACTAATTACTCACATTTACTGAGAAAAAGAAACATGCTATCACACATGGAAAAGCTAAAGAGAAAATATTGAAATAAGAGGCAAAGTCCAAGACTAGTTTAAATTTCGTCTTCATTCACCTCCATGCAGTCACCTCCCAGCCCTGCTGCTGTGGTTAGAAAGCTCCAGAAAAGTGCCGTTCAGTATGGCATAGATGGTCCTTGAAAAAAATCCATAATCCAAGTCTGGTGCAATCGATTCGATGGCACCGGATTTTGGGGGACAAACATGAAGCCAAATTTAAGCGAGTAGGAAGCAGCAACAACTGATGTGGTGCAGCTCCAGCTCAGGACACGGGCACTGAATGCTTTCCAGAAAGACCCTTACAACGTTTCTGTAGGACCCTGCGTAAAGGTTAGGTCATCCCTGGAATGTAAATGTGCACAAAAATGCTTGTAACAGAACTCCTGAGGTTCCTTGCGGAACGTCATGCTGAGTCGTGAAACACATGCTACCGCTGCCAGATGTTGCACGTGTCCAGTCTCAGAACTTGATGATCCCACCTCGTAGATAACTTATCAGCAGTCTGATCACTCTGTGGATGAGCAGTGAACGTTTTAACCGAGCAGTCTTTCATTCTATCACACAACTCATTACATCAGGGCTGGAGAAGGTCAGAGGAAATCAAACACACAGAAATTAAGAAATGTACTAAATGAGCTGCGCATCATTTTAGAAATGATCTGACAGCTAAAGCTACAGTAAAAAGGAAGGTATGTATGTCCTAGAAAAAAAGAACCGCAGCTATTTGACTGATGACTAAATTTCAAATCTAGTCACTTTTTATGGTTCCTCACTGCTGCAGGCCTGAAGCAGTGGACACGGGTGCTTTGGTTGGAGAACCAAGGTTCTTGTTCCTCATTTTTGTAATTATTTGTGAATGAGCCAAATTATTTATAATTTATAAACTAAGATGGTCTCATCATACCTCACTCTGAAAAAGATGATTACATGCACCCGTTTTAATGTAAACCCTTGTGACTCGCTCAAATTTGAAGTCTGCGTGTGCTCGATGACAGAGCGAAGATGATGAAGGCATGAAAACAATACCACGCTGAGCCTGGAATAAAGGTAATTACTGCGTTAATAAATGGAGATGTTATATAAGGAAAACGCTGTCTTTTTCCCACTTCCACTGCATTATCGGACTAAATCATTTTCACTTTGGTTTGCAGCTCCGTGTGTATAACATTACCTTCCAATGCTGGCTGAGCACATTGTCAGCCAGAAGTGTTTCTCAACAGTTTCTCAGTGGACGGTTGAACTTATCTGAGGTCTTAGTTCAGTAATATTGGATTTGGTTTCATTATGTTTGCAGGTTGGATTTGGTTTAAATAGGCCAAAGGAAATTGACTCTATTTAATCTGAGCATTGAAATGTAGACCGTGTAATCAGTTCTCGTTCACATGTGGGCCAAGATAAGACCGGTTTTATTTGTGTGTAAATCTATCCTGAGAGGCCTCATTCTTGGCTGTGGCTATAGCAAGCCATGCCTCCAAGCTATAGCTGTGTGTGTGTGCGTGTGTGCGTGTGTGTGTGTGCTGCGCGCGTGTGTGGACATAACTGGTCCTTCGCTTGGGTCCCCACCCTCTGCCTCGGGATCCTTGTGTAATTGAGAGATGATCTGGGCATCGCACACAAAGCGCGGCCACGCCGCCTCAGGAAGTGAGCACAATAATCTTTGTAACAAGGCGAAGACACTTCTTTCTCTCCCTCATGATGGAAATAAGCAAACTCAAGGGGAGATGATTTAATTATTTCAGTGTACTGTTCAATCAGAAGTTCAGCAGAGGTTACCTTTAAGCAAAGTAAAATCTGACATGAATTATGCATCCGCGACACCTCCAAACTACAGTAACAGCGGTGAACAGTGAACTCTTTGTTTCAGCAGAAGATGCAGTGTAATCCGATACGTGCCTGTATTCTTAATCATTTGCATCCATATCCGTTACCTCAGCTCCATAGTGGCACAACACATTATGGAGAAAACTTGATTGTGAGTTGTCACCTGAGCCACATTCCCTTTAATTACAGCCTCTACATGGACATATATGCATACAAATGGCTTATTTGAAGAGTGCATGAAAAGGAGTTCATTTGAAAAACTACAACAAAACCATTTGTTTCCACCAAAACAGCACTCGCTGTATGACAAATGATGCTTTAGTCTTATGAATAATTCTCAAATTCTAAGCAATCAAGTTTTAAAGATATCGTAAATCCTGTCTAAATGGCCTCATTCATTACACGGCAGAGATGGGAGGGATACTAATAAAGTGTTACGTCTGAAATTGTCACTGACTCCATGCGTCGCTGGGAGATGTTCGGCGCTGAGCTGATGTATGGTGCGACTGACTGTATGGTGATGGAAATGTCGCCGTGGCCTCGTTAGCATTCTGCTGTAACCCTCAGGCAGGGGTGTCAGAGCCTCTCAAAATTTACAGCTCAGTTTGGAACCAAAAGATTCTGTGCATAATGGCTGTGGGGACCCTTATAATGAATATACTGATCCTCACCAGCCAGGTCCGCGGTGAGGAAAATGTTAATGAACGCGTACATATGTGAAAGGTTAGCGCCGGTCAAAAGCAGCACGAAAACAATACTGAAATACTTCAATTAACTGCAGTTTTCTTTTGATCGCTTTTAGTTGCTGAGGTAACGGGTCTCTGTTATATAGGCTTTGGGCCTCCTGCCCAAGTGTCAGCTTCAGTTATGAGGAGGTGCTATGGGTTAGTTTTTAATGCCAGCTAATCACAGTAATGAGGCCACCAACAAATGCTCTCATATTGTCTGAGTGAAAGTTGAAAGAAAAAAAAAAGGAAATTGACACCATATTTACCACCTTATATTTATGATTAAGGTGAGAGCTTAACTATGTAATACACAGTCCCCAGTGTGTGTTTATCCACAGCTAAGGTGAGTAAATTCAGCTGCAAACTAAAGGGCCCTGCTTTTGTGGTAGTAGTAAAGATTATTTCAGCTCTCAGGGATCCATCACGTCCAACACAGGTGGGTTTTTTCTTGTTGGGGGGGTGAGAGTTGTTTTTTTTTGGCATCACTCTTCTTATTTGAATTTGCTAATTTATTGGTCGGCACCCCTGAGAAAACAGCACAATGAAAGGTGTGCGCTTAGAGAAACTGTCAGTTGGATTTGGGACATTAATAGTTGTTCACTGCGAATCGTTCCACAGGATGATGTCACTGTGGACCTGACAAAGACCGCAGTTCCTCTGATGGCCACTTGAGGCTAGCTTTGGAAGCAGGTCAGTCCCCACCGAGTCCCAGAAATAAACCCGGTTACAGCCGGTACAAAGACCTGTTTTAGTCCCTGTAACAAGTTTATTTTCTGTAGAAACTTTTTTAAAACTCATAAGTTTGGATTTTGTTGAGGCTTACAGTGTTGCTATTGAAGCTCGTTTCTGCCACAAAAAAAAAAAAATTGCCATCTGTAACTCTAAATTTCAAGTTGTTTTCTCGAAATTTTGAGTTACTAAGTTGAAATTTCGAGTTACGCATGTCAAATTTTCACTTTAATAACTCAAAATTTTGACTTAGCGTTACCAATCAGGAAGCTCCGTAACCTGTACATCATTTCCTTGTTATCCAGAAGCAGGAAGCTGAAGGTATCAGCTGTCCACCAGCTCGACATGAAAACATTGATTCCTTACCTTTTATGCAGCTGCTTTTTGCTAGAAGACATTTTGACCGTTGCCGGTCAAAGATGCCAACAATTTGCTCATGTTTGCTAGAAACTGCTAGCTTACTGATACTGTCGCCGCCCCATTTTGAATGCGTATGCGCTGGTGGCCTCTGCTTCTAGGTAACAAGGAAATGATCTCTTTCTCAGAGCTTCTTGATTGGCAGCACTAAGCCCACATTTTGAGTTATCAACACAAAAATTTGAGATACATTTTCTCGAAATTTTTTTTTATCTATATCTGACTGAAAACTAACACAGACAGCTGCAGCCAACACCTGTCTTCTAGGCCTAGTTCTCTACTGTGTCTTCTACAATGAAGTGAACGTCTTGGAGACTCAGTGGACACTGCTGAGCGTCCACTGAGTCTGTGCTTTAGATTTGGTGACTGAAATTCTATTATTAGCTTGTTACTTAGCATTAATTAGCAGGTATCTGTGTGCCTAAGCTTGCTAGCATTAGCTGATAGATTAGCACTCTGCCTTCTTATCCTAATATGGTAAATTCTGGCTCATTAAAAAAAAAAATCACAGCACAGGCAACTTAATAGTAGTGAGGCGTCGATGGCGGTATCTCCAGAGCTATGCGAGGCTTTCATGTAGAATCCATGAGGGAGAGCTGTGCAGAGTTTTTTCACGTGAATAACTGTAAACCTGCATCTCCGTTGCTGTATCAGATTTCTGTGCTAACAAACTATTCTGGCTGCACACCTGGGCACATCCTCTGCGAATCACTCATCAGTTATTGGTTTGTTTAGACATGTGTGGAAAATGTCAGTCAACCTTATGTTCCAAGGCTTATTTACCAAAAATGAAAGTACATGATTGTGTTTTTAAAGACTTCAGGAGGAAGGTAGGAGAGTCAGAAAGCATTTAGAGAGGCAGCAGTGAGATTTTGTTCTCAGCTTAATCATTACTGCTGCAATTAAAGATTTTCATCGCTGATGAAAGAATTGGTTTTCTCAATTCATCTAAGAACATGAAACTAGTCGATTTGAATCAGAGGACTCCGAATATTTTGCTATTTTTGCTTTGACAATTACTTCAGTGATTAAACGTTTATCAAAAGTGTTGCCAATTAATTTTCCATTCACACAAGCTATAATAGCTCCAACTGAAAATGACACGAAAGATGTGGAAGCTGCAAGCTGATATCTGTTTTGATGTTGACATTATGGGATGGAAATAATTCCAGATATTATTCGGGCACTATGTGACCCGACATGTTAACGTTAGAGGTAAACAGAGGGACTGCAGAATGGTTTTTGTTGGTTCTCGTGGATTTCAGACCGTCCTTAAATGAATGGAGGCTTTAAAATGCTCCTTCATGCAGTGCTCCCCTGTCCTGCTTTAGACGTCTCATTCCTTGAGCACTCTGCTAAGACGGGTAGGAAATGTGAATTACAACTAAGCTACTTAACCACAATGAATTAAGGCCTAACATTTGAAAATTTGATACTGAAATTACTGTCATTATGGTGCATTATGTCTGAGCATAATGATTGCTTTGGCGCTGTTTGAAGACAAAGGCAGACTCTGGGGGAAGAGTACATTCGGAGGAAAAGTTGATTTCATGGATGTTAATGATATGTGAACTTCAAGCCTTCATTTTAGCAGCCATCATTTCCTGCCATTTCACAACTATTCTTTTGTTAGCTACCTAAATAGTAACGCGCCTGCAAGTGATTTCTCTTTCTTTGGACTCCAAAGCGAGCCGTGCCCACAGAGTGACGCTGAAATGTTGCTGCTTTTCAGACCTCTGTTTGCTGCGTACAGCACGTGCCTAAATGAAGAACAAATAGGGGAGAACATACAGTGAAGGCTGATCAGGAATGCAGCGATTTCTTCCACCGCTAATTAATGGATCTGCAGAGAAGTAAATGTTTTAAAACCACACGCATCTTTTAGCTAAGGGGGGAAAGTAAGATACACTATATTTGTGCAGCGCTTTCTTTGGCATCTGCTTTGTTTTTTTGGGTACAAAGTTTGCACCAAATGTCTCGGGTGTTGACAAAGAGCATACCAGGAGCAAGGACCACACAGCAACTGTGACCGCGTTTTCCTCGCAGCTGCATTATCAAACGTCCAAAACAGACACATGGAAAATGGACCGACTCAGGCTCTTAGAATGTTTCCAAGGTTGCAAACAGTTTGGAGACCGAGTGAAGCTGTTATTAATTCTCTATCAGCTTCAGTTTAGATGCCTGAAAGCCAATTAAAGGAGAACATAACTGAATCACACTCAAATGAATTGTGCTTGGCGACGGATGGCAGGAAAGAGGAGGAGGGCACAGAGGTTAAATAAGGAGGGTAAAATTACCAAGAGTCCCATCTTTGCTCAGAATAATGGTCAGGAACTGACCCTGCTGTGATGTAAATTAAATTGTATTTGCAACTGTATCCAGCCAAACGGCACGCTGTAGCTGTCGGCAGATGGGGCACAGAAAAAATGTCAAACTGACATCAAAACTGGTTTAAGCTCGGAGTGATGGCACCCTCTATGATAGCGTGGGTTCATCACCTTTAGCTGGCTTACAAGCAGAAACCTCAACAACAATCGAGTCACAAGCTGAAAATCTTAAAACTGCAGCATTCGATCCGCTCTGTTATTACAGAGGCCGAACTCCTCAGACAGCCTTCATCACGTCAACAAATACCAGGAAAATAGTTATCGACAACCGAGGTGAATGAGAAACAGAAGTGAAACTGCAGAACGAGAACTATGACAAAGTGTTTGACATTATTTGTGACTGAATAAAAATGAAAAGACTTGGGTGGAATTACAGCCTCCAAAATAAACATTCCCACGGCTGCCTCACTGTGCGAGACTGTTCAGAATTATTAAAGTCTGACAATTCAGACTTTTCTTTTAAGAAATATAACTGACACAATAAAAAAAGTTACGTTTTTAGCATGAATATTTTTTAAAACTTATTTTTTAAACATTCTCTCCAAATTTTCCAGAAATGTGATGCTGCATGGAGCTTTTTTTTTTACAAGTAAAATGAAAGTAAAACAGGCCAATCAGACTGATTAGAAGGTGACTGGTCAGCGCGGTTAGTCGCAGTTAGTCGTAGTTAGTTGAGGTTAGTCACAAATAGTCACAGTTAGTCGTAGTTAGTTGAGGTTAGTCACAAATAGCCGCAGTTAGTCATAGTTAGTTGAGGTTAGTCACAAATAGTCACAGTTAGTCGTAGTTAGTTGAGGTTAGTCACAAATAGTCGCAGTTAGTCACAGTCGCAGTTAGTCGTAGTTAGTTGAGGTTAGTCACAAATAGTCACAGTTAGTCGTAGTTAGTTGAGGGTAGTCACAAATAGTCACAGTTAGTCGTAGTTAGTTGAGGTTAGTCACAAATAGTCGCAGTTAGTCACAGTCGTAGTTAGTCGTAGTTAGTTGAGGTTAGTCACAAATAGTCGCAGTTAGTCGTAGTTAGTTGAGGTTAGTCACAAATAGCCACAGTTAGTCGCAGTTAGTCGTAGTTAGTTGAGGTTAGTCACAAATAGTCGCAGTTAATCGCAGTTAGTCGCAGTTAGTCGTAGTTAGTTGAGGTTAGTCACAAATAGTCGCAGTTAGTCACAGTCGTAGTTAGTCGTAGTTAGTTGAGGTTAGTCACAAATAGTCGCAGTTAGTCGTAGTTAGTTGAGGTTAGTCACAAATAGCCGCAGTTAGTCGCAGTTAGTCGTAGTTAGTTGAGGTTAGTCACAAATAGTCGCAGTTAGTCGCAGTTAGTCATAGTTAGTTGAGGTTAGTCACAAATAGTCGCAGTTAGTCGCACTTAGTCGTAGTTAGTTGAGGTTAGTCACAAATAGTCGCAGTTAGTCGTAGTTAGTCGCGGTTAGTCGTGGTTAGTCAGCTGTGAACCCACTGAATGCACCGGGAATATCTCAGCATTGATCTCGTTTGTTATCTCCAAGTAGAACCTCAAAGAAGAAAATTTGACCTGCTGTTAATCAGGAGAAATTTACTGGGTTATATGAATTTAACATGTGATCTAAACCTGTGAGTTTTATAAAATTATATAAAAAGTTTACCATAAATTGGAAAATTTGCCATGAACACAAAAACCTAGTTTGTGACAGGCTTTAAACATGTTTTGTGCACGATAACGTCCACGTTAATGGATCTGATTAAATCCTTTTTTTCTCTGAGTTGTTTTACTGCCTTTATTAAGAAACACATTATTTAACCTTGAAGTGATTTGATCAAATAAAATGTGTCAATATTTTATCTGATACTTCTTTTAATGGCTCTGTTTGTCACACCTGTACTCTCCTTTACCTGTTACTTAACCTTCTTAATTATGTGTTTTTATTATTTTTATGCAAAAAGGAGTTTAAAACACAAATTGTACATCTAAAAGTATATTTCGTCAGACTGCCTTTTCTGTTACTCCTAACAAAAGAAATTCTTTGTTTCTGTAACACTAGGAAAAACTTGAAGACTGCAGTATTTTTGGTATCATTTTAACACCAAAATATGGATAAAGTGGCGACTCTAATACTTTGATGAAACAAAGTGAGGTCACAGTCGGTCGTTGGCCTTCGTCCATGTTTCTGTCGTTCTGAGGAGCGTCTTCTCTGTAGATGTGCAGAAACACTGAACAACACTAGACCTCTACCTTCGGCCTATTACAATGTAGTGACTAGAGGTGGAAAATTATAATAAAATCAAACCCTATAATGGTTAAAAAAAAACCTATATATTTCCACACACTTTTTCAATATCATTGCTACACCAGTGAGCCCATTCCTGTGGAAAACTATGGAAAGCTGCAGGAAAAAGACTGACAAATTTATGATAGGAAATATTTTTTACAATTAAGACACCACAGCTGTGCACATAAATATACAGATGGGGTCATAAACGGTCACTTGGAGGTTAAATAGATTCATGAACTAAACTACAATCCAATCCATACTTATTACAACAGTTATTAAAGAAAAAAAGGAAATTGTCTGAAGAGATTCACAAAGAGATGCTGCTGAGTGCCCGGCTAAGCATCGTGTGTGTAAACGCACACGCATTTACCTCAAGGCCATCTTCCATTGTCCTGGGAAAGCCACGAGGAGGAATTCCTTTCATGTGTCATCTCCTGTCACGGTTCTGTCCTGACAGAGGCTTAGTGACATACGAGAGGCCTCGGCACAATGTCCTGCTTTTAGTCAAATGAAGTGTCTGGCAGCTGCTGCATTCATCAAAATCAAAGGATAATCTGCTTTCCATATAAAATCAAGTGATGATTAACTTTTCCCCCGAGGGGGAGGGTGGGAGTGTAAATGCTAGCACCTTTAAGGAGACACTTGAGAGACAAGAGGCGGAGAAGGTTCGCTCAACGGTGCTGAAAGATTTGAAGCCCTCGGGTTTGAGTGCTGCTCTGTTTGGGCTCATTTCTGAATTATGGATTCCAGTTCACTGAAGGCACCATTAATTCCAAACAAAACACCAACCACACAGCAGGCCCCTGTAACACGCTAACACCATACCAAACCGAGGGTAATAAATGTCATTTGGGTACCACTGACCACCTTTACACATGTGAAAACAGAAGCACAGGAATGTTTGACCGTCAGCTGCACGGCCTGTATGAGTTCCTCTCTTCATGCTTAAAGCGGAGAAACAAAGTTGCCCGCGTCTCTTTCATTAGCATCAGCAGCAGTGTGCACAGAGGGAGGAGCACAAGCACAAGCAAAAGCAAAAGGCTGGGGTGTCTGCTTAGACTGCTGCCTCCGTGACTCAGACCCAGATAAACAACCAAAAGTGAAAGAAATGCAGCATTTTAAGTTTCAAAGAGGATTCCATGAGTTATTAACCTTCATCTATTTGATTAATATGCATTGTATACCTCGTGCAGTTCTAAAACCTCTGAGTCACCCTGCATTTATGTGGCGTCATGGCCTCAGAGAGCATTCAGCTCCGGAAACTCCAGTGTTTGTTGAATGACTTAAAACCACTTTTCTAAATGGTCCAATCCTTGTCATCGTGTACTGTGCATTAGTTGCCATGGAGAAACCCAACTCTTGTTCCAAGTATAAAGCCACTGCATGTCACAAAGCACGCTCTGCATCTTTGTTTTTACTTTTCTGGGGTATCCATCTGTTTAAGCAGCAAGTAAATAGTCTGATATTTCAAACACATGCCATCATGTTTAAGTAATGAACATACTAGACGGCTACATTTGACCAGTGCATTGAATTAAAATCACTGCCGTTAGGATCAACGCAATCAAAGCTCATAAGAAGCTTGATATGCAGGCTTGACCCTCCACGATTGATTAAACACATCCACATTTGCTTTTGCTACCCTGCATTGTTTGCCTGCTATAATAAACCTGCAACAATTTACTGTTACAAAGCCTCAAGCCAAGAAAATTAAACATCCTGCTTTCACAGTGAAGCTGCAAATACATATTCCTGATCCAATCTCGGACCGGGAGTGAGCTGTGAATCTGTTCATCACAAGCCACCACCGATATCTTCTTCACTGGACTGCAATCTGGGGGAGCGGGGGGCCATTAGGCCATCAGGCGGCTCAGGACCTACCCCAGACCTTCTTTTCTTTATAATTACACCCCCCACTGGATTGACCAAGCACCAGCTAGCCTTCTCCTATTGGTGGTAATTAGTCCAGAATGTGAGCTGTCAGCATGCAAAAAAAATCGTGCCAGTAGGCGCACAATGCCGCAGACACCCCCACTGCGTTCAACAACAAGCACCTAGTCTCGGCCACTGGAATGCATTAACTTTCTCCTCTCTTTTTCCTTCGGCGACTCATGTCAAATCCAGGTCCCTCAGAACAAAATCTTAATAATTAACTGGCAAATTTTAACATGATTGCTTCTGACACACCTACTCTGGTAATTATTGCTTTGAGGCCATGTGCTAATGAAATTAATGCATTCATTGCCCCAACAAATTAGCATAACTCATACAAATGGCCCACATTCAAGACCCCGTTGCAATAAGGGGAAAAACAACACACAGAAAAAGAAGCTTCAAGAATGAAAATAAAGATGGAAAATGAAATGGCCGGCGAACTGAATCGGAAACTATGATGAGCGCTGCTCGCTCAAAGTCTTAATGGCTAAAGCCTCTTAATGTTAACCAAGGGTGATTGCAGTAATGCATTACAGAGTGATAGCTGCGCAGGACAAAATGATTATCACCATCATTAGAGTCATTGCAGATCTACATATACATCTCTCTGTGGACAAATATTAAATGCCCGTGCCACTACAGACATTAAAATGTTATTATACTGATGCATTAACTTACTGGCGCAGAGTTCATATCAATATACCGTAGGAGCTTCTCAACAATCACTCTCTAAATGGTGCAGCCGCCACTCGCAGCACTCACTGGTCCTGCCACTAACCCCTGTTCATGGCTGTTTGGTCTCTCAGTGGGATGTCTCTCACACACTTACTCCTCAGCATTAATAATTGATGATAATGCCATCGGTACAATAGGCGAGGACAAGTGCAACAGTCAGTTGGAGATGCTGCAGAAGTGCGAGAAATGTCCCCTCGTAGCTAAAAGAAGGGGAGGGATGGTTGTAGCACCTAAAAAATGTGATTGCCCGCAGCCAGATACTGTCAGGGAAGAAGGAAAGTAATGAAAATGGCCTCAACACTGGATTACATTATTACAGTCAGGTGATAGTCTGCAGGGGAGTGTGACAGCTCACAGTAGTGTTTCCATAACTTCTCTTTATATATCATGTGGACTTCATTTTAGCAGCAAATCGGTAACTGACAGCCCCACAGTCAGGCGGATGATTACATCTATAGGATAACAGAGCAGCAGGATTTGTGTCTTATGCTAAAATGAAATGAAAATGTAACTGAAAGTGTGAGTCAGCGTGTTTTAAAAGTGCCAGAAAGGAGAAGTTCCTCTGGTGTTGGTGCCGCAGCAGTACTGAAGTCGCTCGGTGTGGACCCACCTGTGTGCAGTCTGAATGCACGTTACCTTCACGTGTGACTCTTATAAATATCGGGGTTTTCTAACCTAAATCTCAATCCAACAGCGAGTCGGTGTAAACAGCGTGTGGGAAAAACACAGAGCTCCCAAACGTGACCCGAACTCCCGTCGCCCGGTTAATAGTCTTAGAATTGATGGCGCTGCCGCGCTGCCAACCTCCAAATTCAGACTTTGCTGCTCTTTCAGGGTGCAGTTTGCTCCCGGCATGCAATACTGCTGATGCCAGATGACACCTTTGCGAAAAATGGTGGAATTCATCCCTCTGAAACTGAAATGGATGAGGCACGGGTCAAAATCATACCTCAAATATATTTTTCCCCAAATATGGCTTCTGTAATAGTGAATGCTTGTTACGGTGTTCGTGTTTGTGTTCATTTCTTTCTGGTCAGTTTTCTTTTTGATGTGAAAAACTGCCCTGACTGGAGTACGCCTGGAGGCATCCGCACACCTCCGGAATTAGACATGAGAGCATGAAGGACTGCTCCTTTCTTTGTCACCTTCTGATTTGTCGCCTCTTTTCAACCTCAAAGTGAGTTGCTCTAAAAATCATTCATCCGAGGGAGTCAAGATTCCAGGAAAAGCAGGATCTCAATATCACGACTCCAGTTTGTTGGAAACTGCTTTACCAGAGCGGCGCGGCAGCACAAACCCGCTTCGGTGGGAACGTCTTACTCCGAGAGCTGAAAGAAGGAATGCCCACCTTAAGGAGAGGAGGAAGACTGAAAAAGGATTTGGAAAAATGGAAAGCAATCCTCACAGCATCATTATGGTTTATATTCGCTGACACAGAGAGCGAGGCGAATCTAACTTCTTAGTCCTGTTTCGGCCTTAAAAACACACTGACCGCCCTGCTGGCAGGAAACAACATCGCACTTAAAGCAAGCTGACCTTTGACCCTCAGCGGCTCCTGGATGAATAACAAAAGTCACCGGAGACTTCCCTCCACGCTAAATGTTTCATTTAATTTCAGCAGAATGAGAATCTGAATGTGTGCGCGCATCATTTCATGTTTAAAATATCCTCAACTCCCGAAAGGTCGTCGTCAAAGTTACTGTGACATTTTCTCCCACAGTGGATCCCTCCCATACATACACGCCGGAGCAGACAGCGAACCCGACGCCGGAGAGCAAACAATGAATAAAACACTGCGCAGCCGGCTTGTGATGCTTTGACCCACGGCACACGCATGAATACATACAACACATCAACAGCATACTTCCTAATCTGAGATGGTTAGTAATGCGGCCGCCTTATCCAGCATGCAGGCCCATCTGTGATGACACATCAGCTCCACCATTTCAAACGAATAAACTCCCAAACACGAGACACAATGTGTTGACAGAAAATTTGCATTAGGAATGTAACACAGGAAAGCATGATTAATTTCTGCTCACGAAATGAATACAGATTTTGTCATTACATGGCTTGTATCCTCTGCCAAATATTATAATGTTTCGCCCTCCTTTTCTGCAGCGAGTGTTCGGCTGCAATAATAAGGAATAAAAGACAGCTTACAGCTCATAAGCAACACAACTGCTGGCAAATCAGCTAAATCACAGAGCAAAACAAAGACCTGATTGCTCATTAGTATTATAGATCTGCTCTCTTTAAATCTGTTTGTGAGATGCAGACGCTGTTTAATGGCTTAACTGGGGTTTGTTTAAACGTGTACCATCCACATTTCACACAGTAAAGATTAAAAGAATGAGACATGATCAGATATCTCGCTGAATTTTATATCATACTCCCCTTCTCGAAACACACACGCTCATCAATACGCTCACCTTGGCCTTGCAGATGATGCACCGCAGCCTGTCTTCACTCCCACATCCCTGCAAGGAAACAATATTTAAAAGTAATTTAATGACAGTGAGCCGTGAAAACAGCAGCTCTGAAGTTGCTGAATGACACGCATGAGCAATAAATCATTTGTTTGTGTTTTGATCAATAAACTAATTAAGTTTGTTAAGGAAATGGTGCACTGTTCCAAACCCAAAGGTGCACTATGCATAACAATGCTAATTTAATTAAATTGCTTAAAAGCCTGTATAGTATGGTGGCCTTGAGGGCCAAAAACACGGCTTCATTTTTTTTTAATAAGCATAAAAAAAACAATACAGACTGAAGCACTAAAGCAAGACACGAAGACAAAGGAGGAAACACATTTCAAACAATGCATTAAAAAAAACGACAAAAAAGCAAAAACAAAATATGAAACATCAATATTTCACAAAACACACACACAGAGCAACATTTCAGGAACCACACTGTTGTTGGTGTTTTGCTGATTCTGTGTGACTACAGTAAATAATAAAAACAGGTATAAGCTGCGCGCACGCTCGCCCCACGTGACGGAAACACGTCGGAGAACGAGCTGTAAGCTGATGCTAGCTTCCCAGAGACGCCGATGACAAGAAAAGCATTTGTGCGTACACAAACTGCTAACATGCACGGCATGCAGGCGCACATTTTGATAGATGTTAATGGCATATAATTATAGAACACTGCTATTAGGCAATGTGATTTTATAAAGAGGACCATTGCCCCTGGCACTGTGGCCTGATTGCTGCAAGTGTTGGTTTGATGAATGTAAACCAGGTCTGTTTGCAGAGATGTCAGCCAATGAGAGCGAGAGAGAGAGGAGAGGGTTAGACACTTAACTCGCAATTAAAGGGAGACATAGTCGTGCACCCAAACAAATTTATCACAAATGAGAAACATATCTAATGCATGTCAGCATCTAAACTCATCTTCTCTGCATCTCATTACGTTTTTCATCTCTTCACACATTCGCCGCTGAATCTCTGCTATATTTAGCGCTTCAGCGTGACTTTTTTCTTCTTTGTGTTTTCTTCAAATGCTTCGAATTACAAATTCTAATAAGCTTTTTTTTTTTTTTAATGAACCTCAATATAACCAAACCAGATGGACAAAAACCGAATTTATCTGCAGAGATCCAAGTACTCAAGCTGTCAGTGAGTGGGCAGGCAGTGCTCACACCAGTCCACTCTCAGCTGGTGCTATACAGTCCTCTCATGCCCTTGTACTTCGTGCTGCGAGGGGTTTCACCCCTCTAGGAATGCACTCCCTATAATGAGGGTCAGAGGTCAAAGTGCTGCCGCGCCTGGAGGCCGGGATCTCCCAGGCACACTCAGTCACTGACTCTCTCCATATATTTAAATCCCGCCTCAGGACGTGTTTTTCAAAGGGCATCTCCTAACTAGTTCCTGGTTACTAATTAGTTCTGTGCCATGCTATTTGTCTTTAGGAACCTGAGTGGGGAGGAGGGGGAGGGGGCCAAATGAGGCAGTCTAAAAAGAGAGAGCGTATGTTTTGCCTCAGCGCAGACAATAATCACTCAGACAGTCCTCTGCTGCAAACATGCTGAAGTATGTATCAACAGCTGAAATGAATGCCAGCGGTGTTTCACTGTGTTTGAATTGTGCGTGCCCACTCTTCGGTGACAACATCTGTGTGATACTGTTGTGGCTGAAATTAAATAAGGACGCGGATTTTTCCCCCCCCTGTACAAGCTGCTTTTAGAGGAGTGGTAACTGTGCATGGTATCACTCCCAGCTGGCTGGCTCTGTCTCTCTCAAGTCAAATCATTATTGGATTACATTTTCTGGCTTCATAAAATGCGGTTAAGAGGCACTTTAGACATATGTGCATGACCTGCTTTCCAGAGATGGCTATCAGAGCAAAAGTGACAGGTCAATTGCTGATTTCTGTTCCGTAAAAAAGGAAAGGGGCTCCCAACCCCAAGCACTCTAAATGGTAGCATGTTTCCCCCTCTCTCTCTCGCACACGCACACACACACACACACACACACACATGCACTAAAAGTACTCTGGTAGCATCAGCACACACACTCATCCGAGAGTGTGCAGCGTGCCTGCTTCGTAAGCCTGTGTATGTCTGTATATAATTGTATAGTGGGAAGACACACACTTAATGGAAGAGGCTCTTCACTCTGACAGCTGGGTAGTGCAGATGAAAGGTCTGCTGTAGCATGTTGTCTACCACTTGTGGAGTATCCAAAGAGACCCAAAGCTCTCAGGAGTGGACGACACAACGAGCAGACGCACATTTTCTCTTTGATTAATCTACAAGGATCGGTGTGCTGCGTAGTGCATACATTATTATTAAATCTCGGTGTTATTACATACAGCTGGAATTTGTTTATACCTCAAATGGAATCGTGCACAGTCCAAGCGTGCATTAGTGACACAGATGAAATTACTCTTTATTTGCTCTTTGGCTCTACAGCCAGATCCAAAATCTGATGGTGGGATTTGTGCTGACATATCCTCACATTAGAAGGGCTTTAACTCCCCAAAGACCCAAGACTACATTTCCCACCATGCAACTTTAAAGTCTCTATAGCTGTCTCTGTGGATTTTTTCAGCTTGAGTATTGAGTGAAAAAGAAGCAAGAAAAGTGGACCATTTAAGGACAACAAGCTTTTCCCTCAATTTTATTTTTTCATTTATTGAAATGTATTTATTTATTTGCCAAAAACATTCCAATTGGTGACAGAACTGCACGACAGCATTTAATCCAGTCTGAGTGTGATGGTGCAATAAAGGAGGACTGACAAAAACAAGGAAAATAAGTCGTTCAAATGGAAGAAGAAAAAAATAGAAGAAAGTCTGAAAAAACCTTCAAAACTCAGCACGAAGCCCAAAGACAAATTATACAAATACTGCTTAAAATAATAATAATAATAATAATAATAATAATCACTTCCTTTAATAATCAAATCATTTTGTTTAAATGTTGTTGAAGCATGAGCCGTGTGCAGGACACTCCAGGCTCACTGCAGTTCACTCAGTACAAATGTCTCAACTTCATTTTGTATCCCTGAACGTGGCTTCGGTCAGTCCGCCCTCATAATTCATGCCATGCGCACAAAATTAGTATTTTCCACTTTTAAATGGGAAAAAAAAAGATTTTAATCTGCACGAGGAGGTTGGCGCTCATCAAGCTCGAATCATGCATGTCACGGACTGTTGGCGCCTGAACTGCCGTGAAACAGCTATTGTGTAACGTTGCACGCGCAAAACGTCAGATTGTTCTGAGTGCGGCTAATTTTAGCAGAGCGAGCACTGGTAACCCCCCCCCTTTAACTGCAGACTAGCATCCACACAGAATGTAGTTTATGCAACGTTTCATGTGTTCATTTTGAAACTCAGCAGATTAGCACAGCTGTCGCCTGCTTACTTTCCACCGCACTCATTAACGACTTCCCGTTGGAGCGGTCTGTGGGGGCTGCAGACCTGTTGGTGGTGAGTGGCATCACAACATCTTAGAATAATAAAATAATGCCTTGTTTAACTGACCGATATTTCTTATGCCGACTGGAAAAAGCATCCCTAGTTGGTGCCCACGGTTTAGGGAAATAAGTGGCTGTTATATTTAGCAGCTTTTTCCGAACGCCGTCAGTCTGCAGGTTGGCGTTGTGCACACTGGTTTATCAGAGCTACCTGCTGCTGCAGACACAAGGTAGATCAGGCAGGATGCTAGATTATAAAACTACCGCTCCAGGCCCAAAAGGACCCATTCGCACAGCAATCGTTCAGCCTTTGTTCACATCCACAGCGCTGTCTGCTGCGACTCTCAGAGCTAACAACCAGTACTTTTAAAGTCATACTGTGATTACTGCTGTATGTTGCAGTTGTACAGTGATCACAGTATGTAAACTGATCAGTGCAAAGGAACAAGCTCGTAAAGTGCACTTTCATGTCCTGTGACATAAAAACGAATTTGCATACAGAGAAGGTTTATTACTTCTGTGAAAGACTGCAGCTGAGGTGTTAAAGTCCGCTGCTGAATTTACATTTTCACATCAACACACCTCTTCACTCACTTTTTAGCTTTTAGCTTTTATTTCTGGGAAAATACTTGGTACACAGTGGTAATTATACATTCTGGCAATCCAGTTTCTGGCAGCGACAGCAGCAGCAGCAGTTTGTTGGGAATTAATGGTGGAAGAGTAATTAGCATGAGCAGAAAGAAGCTCCATGACTGAACAGAAAAAGAAATGTATGCCACCTACGGAAACTTCGATTTTATCAACTGAGAAGAGTGTAAAGGGAGCTTTTGGGAGGTGCAGTGCAAAAAGCACCACATCCCTGCGCTGTGTTAGCACAACTGCTGGTAAAAAAAGGACCACAGATGTTAATGAGCTCCTCTGTGTAGGTGACCGGTGCTGGGCTCTTGATAGCTTCCTGGATTTCGTCCAGTCCATTAAGAGGTACTTCTCACTGTCTTGGCCTCCGTGTTTCAACTGTACAACGATGACGTGTCACCATTGTTAGCAACCCTCATTAAAACTAATTGGTATTTCTATTTGAAAGCTAGCTCATTAGGCAGCAATGTTTTGTCTCAATAAGGCAAGACGGCAAATACAATTAGTCACTTTTGGAAAACCGACACAGACGTTTCTCTGCTCACATTCTGACAAACGGCTGAAAACAACCAGACTGAAATCCTAAATATCACAGATCCCTACATGGAAAATCTCTCACCCTCTGGATCCATGTGGACAGGCACGCGTGATGGGCAAGTAAATTCTTGCAGTCACAGAAATTCCTCAGCGGGTCACTGGCTTTAAGTTCACCATCCCTGCATATAAAGCACTCTGATGTCTCTGTGGAAGAAGAGCAGAAGATGGAGATTATGAATGGTTTCACATTGGATCAAAGGCTAATCCCTGATTCACGTTAAGATTCCTATCAAACACTCACCCATGTATATGATACTTAGTTCCTATTACAGCATTCAACACACACAGTACAGCTCCATGGAGCATTACACATTCATCTTATTCCCTGTGGGAATGTGGAGAAGGAAATCTGAGCTTACACTGCTTTTTCATTATTTTCTGACACATATAAACTGTTAAAATAATGGACACTCATATTATTAAACATGGCCAAAGTTTCCAAAAAATCAGGTCAGACTATTTACAAGTAATCCCTGTTATCCAAAAGCTCGCGCTTCTAAATACGCTGTGTCGGGATGCTTTTTTCTCCTCTTGGATCTGCATGATGTCAGTGGGAGCAGATATCCTAATATGGTCAGACTCTGTGAAAAAGGTGAGGATCCAGAGACGGTCGTGATTAGCAAAAAGGGAGCTTTTTATTGCAACTAAAGCAAACCTAAACTGAAGGAGGCACCAGGAAACACTGGGAGAACGGAGAGCACAGGAACGGTCGGGAGACCGGGGAAGACTGAGACAATGAACACACAGAGGGATAATCAGGGAACAGGTGGGGAGCACAGCTGCAAGTAATCCCAGCAGACAAGACAAGGACGACTAAACACAGAGCACAGGAGACAATGAAAGTAAAACAGGAAACAACTGGACGGAGACATGACACAACACTGGGAATAAAACTAAATACAACACACAGGAGGAAAGGGACAAAGACACAGAGGGACCAAAGGATAAGGAGAGCAAAGGGAAACGGGAATGAAATACAAGAACAAGCGCAGGCCCAGAAGCATGAGAAATTCAGAACACAGAAGAAATACAACAATAACCGAACCTCGGGGAAGAAACACGACGCTGGGCAGAAGGGCCCGCGACAGCCAATCAGGAGAAAGTCTGCTTGGAGGGAGGAGGGCCTTAAAAGCACAGCAACCTAAACTTTCAGACAGTAATTTTGAGCTGTGAGCCACACAAAGCTCCTACAGTATTAGAGTTTAAGTACAACATATGGAGTTGGAAGAAAAATGACAATAAAAGCTTTACAAGGTTATTCTGCAGATCGGCTGCCCCATAGTTCGCAGTCAGAAGCAGTCTGTACATTTTCAACTCTGAGAAAGCTCAGGACATAAGACATTTCCACAGCAGTATGTGTATGTGGGAGATTCAATTGACAGGCTTTTATCAAATGTCCTGGTGGCTTACAACTGAACTGGGGGTTATATTTGATAAGCTAGAGGCAATATAGAAGATACGGAAAAATACATCAAATCCAACTCAATAAAGACATGAAAAATATTAATAATATTGTTTCCCATTTATTCATTCAGAAAAGGTTATTCAGTCGGAGCAGCTCCTAAAAAGTGTGTCCACATGAGTTCACGGTGAGATGATGGCAGTCCCAAATAAAAAGTGTGTCATGTGACCACAAAACCGGTGATAGGTGAAAATGTACAAAACGACAACACAAGGCAGTGAGAATACTTCTGAGCCAAACACGACTAACAAACCTTAAAGCTGCATTTAGCCTGTAAACGCGACACAGCAAACAGCTTCAGAAGCAGCGGCGCTAGGAAAACCGGGCTGAAGTTTAACAAAGTACTTAAACAGCAACGGAGAAATATTTTAGCACCTAAATGGTCCACAACATTCACCGGAGAGGTGCCAGATGCGTCTGCATTGATGTGCGGTTGGCATACACTCGGGAGCAGCAGAGAGACATAAAACCAAAATAATGAACTCTTCCATTAGCTGCAGTCAGGTGAGAGCTAACCCGCTGCTACTGTACAGATACTGTTGGTGCAGCTGGACGTGTGATTGTACCATGTAAAATGGGGTCGTTTCATAACAACAAACAAATCAGGTGACTCCCACCTGACCCCCTCCGAATCAGCTGATGCTGTGCGATAACTTTGCTACATTAAATGAAGCCACGCATAATTTTACTGTCATACTACGAATATTTTCCAAGTTTCATGCCCTCAAAAATACGCAGAGGTGAGTCAAAATTTAGCATTTTTAAAATTCACATGATTTTTCCTGTATTTTTCCTCATTCCTGTATTGTTTACCGGAGATTTCCACATGAAAGTTTCAGGGCTGAAAAACACAATTGAGCTCTGCAGAAACTGCAGCCGGGTCACTTTTGTCACAATCTAAAGACACAGTCTGGTTTTTACTGACCAGCTTTGAGCTTCAGTGTCACGTAATACACGAGATCCTTCATGTTTGAGCCGTGTCCTTCTAATTCACTGGAGAAAACTAGAAAAATATTAATTTTTGGGTAAACCTTCAGCCATGTGGGATAGGTGACCGCTCAAAACAAGTTATAGCATATGAAAGGTCTCGTTTTCGCCTACATTGATCCCGGGCTCATCTTCTAACTCATCCTTCTTGGTTGTTCACATAGCGTAAGGTGGACAGATGGATCGAACAACCACATGTTTAGGTTGGTCTGATCTAAGCTGCTAGTTTTCCCACTGCAGCGCTGAGGTTAGTGCTGCTGCAGCAGGAAGAAGCAGTGTTAGATGGCATTGATGAGACACGAGTTTTGTTGGAATATTGAAGCATATGTGGCTTAATAACTGCATGCCAGGTGAAAGGGGACAAACTTTCCAACAATTAACAAAGTTTACACATAAACACAATATCCACACAAATCCAGAGTTTGCATTTAGTCTGTCCTGATGTGTGTCTGTGCTCAGCGGCAGGGTGTAAAGAAAGGTCAGGAGGTGCTAATTGTTAACAACACTTCATCTGCTAGCTTCAAAACTTCTAACAGCTGCACTGAGCTCGCGGCTGAAACAAAGCCTGAAGTCTCACAGTAAAATGATCCGTCTTTTGGGGGGGGGGCATAAAAGCGGAGAGGAATACATCGTGTGTGAGCTGCCAGACATGTGGTCCTGGCCCTAGGCCGGGGTTAGCCACGGCATCCATCCACTGCTTTATGCTCCACTGTGCTGCAACCAGCGCCTCCGATTTAACAGCGCACGTTGCCAGTATAGTCGTCAGTGATGATTCTCAAGCTGCAGCTTTGAAGCTAAACAGTGGACAGTAGCTAGGAGCCACATCTGCTGGTTTCATCCCAGAGAAAGACAGAGACGCGGCAGCGAGGGCTAGCTGTCATCCATGCACCCGCCCGACAGGAGGATGAACTGCTGCCTCAGAAGCTCCTGTCTCTTTTGGGCCTCTCGCTCATCTGCAGTGCTTCAGGTGAAACTCTACCCTCGGATGAAAAATCTTTTAATCAAAGGAAGAGTCTTTAATGCAACCCATCATAATCTGTGTAAGCAGATTTTATTACTGACCATGCACATATTTCACTTTGCATTAATATCTCAGAGACAGGCTGCGAAAAGCAGGAAACTCTAAACTTTTATTTTTGATTCGGTTCTAGAGCTGCCATCTGGAGACAAATGTGTGGTGTTTAGCTGCTTGCCTTACCTCCCTGTTATTGACACCACCCTCCTGGCCTACTGCTTCTACTGACACACTCTCCACACACTACAGTTTGTCAAAATGTATCTGTTTGCTCCTCTTTAGTCTGCCTGCCTAACAGTATATCAGGTTTAGTTGGTTTTCAGTCACTGTCAAAATAAGTTTGTATGTGGGGGAAGAGTTTGCAGAAAATAATGGAGCCATGTACAGACATACCTATAGAGTATGACAATCTGGCTAACAGGCAGTCTGAGCGATTCAACAGCCTGACCCAAAATATTGCCAAAGTTACTGTGACGGCAGGTTCACCAATTACACGCACAAGTCCTTTTTAACATTTCACTCCCCCGAATCTGTGCTGCTTTTACGATCATTATGGCAAGCCCTGGGGCACTTCTGGAGCTAAATAACAGCACTACTGCTGGGAAAATAACTAGAAAACAACATTACAACAGAGATGTAAACATGCAGTGTGTCAATCGTAGTCGAGCTGACACGTCTGCGTGATCTGTGACTCCCATAATTAACTGTCAGTGGTGTCAGCGTTCGGCAGAGTTTCACACGAAGGTGGGTGCTCCACTAACTGGCTCAAGTCCTCCTCTCTGCACGATTTAACAGCCAAAAAAACTTGCTCTGTACAGCAGCAGCAGCAGCTCCTCTCAGCTGTGTGCTTCCATACAGGGTGAGGATTTTATCACAAAGCACCAACACTCTGTCAGAAGCTCTGTTTATGCTGCTCGACTGTCTGAAAGGAGCTTCAGTTGCAGGCGTGTCAGTGATGTTTTAATTCACCGCTGCTCAGTATCACACATGAAACTTGAGAGAAAACAACATAAGGACCGAAGCCATAATCTGCACAGAAGCAAACTGAGCATTGTTACCCGAGGTCCAAACACTGCACAGTGCACTACAAAGTAAACAAATGAGGAAAATGCCAGATTGGGATAATTTAATTGTCCATTGCATTGCTAACGACCTCATTAACAAAAGAATGATGGGAAATCAGCATGGTCTGGGTGAGGAACCGCCTGTGTGACAGCCATCTGGCTACAATGGGGGGGGGGGTTCAGTGGGGGTTGGGGGACTTGTAAGCTAACACCACGAGCATCACAACTTCCAAGTGCAGGCCTAGAGCACCTCTAGATGGAAGCTAGGATTACTGTTTTACTCCCCAAATGTAAATTCGACTTGTTTCTCTTTGTTTCACACAGACGTGCACCTTAGCTCGTCAAACTACGACACATACGCTGATCATCTAAGTGATGTGGAAAAAAGGCAAAACAAGCAAAAAAGGGACTAGAGTTCGATGAAGATGTCTCAACATTAAAACTATAAATGAGATCGCACACCTAAAGTGCATTTAGGTCTACTGCAGGCGCTCGATACACACAGAATAATATAAGTTATACATCAAAACCACACGATGCATTTAGATACACCTAAACCATATAATTTCTAACATGAAAAGCAGGACCTGCCCTGAGACAGGTGAAGCTCAAATCCCCGCACTGGTAATACAGCACCACCTCATACAGTATCATTTATAAATTTCTCTGTTTTGACAAACTGCGTCATTATAAGTTGATGGGCTGTGGTAATAATAATAATAATTCACTGATAAAATACTGGGTGCTGTTTTGAGCAACCAGCTAACCTCGTTAATCGCACTGTTAGCGTGAGGTTTGCAGTTGGCAGAACAAATCACTTTATATTTCTGCCTGAAAACACAGTCAATTTAAACTAAACCCAAAATTATAATAAAACTATTTTAATTGTAAAATTCAGACAAATTGGAGGCTGCGGCACACTTGTTTCCTGAGATGTTGACCTGACCGAGTCAAACGCCTTTAAAAACGTAAAGTGCTGAACTTCTGGAAAATACGCTACAGACAAATTTCCTTAATAATAATTTTAAAAAGAGAAAGTGAAACTAAAGAAGAGTAAAAACTAAAGTGAAACTAGCAAACCCACTCAGGAAACTAAACCGATGTGAAAACAAAAGTGAACCGAAATAAAAACTAATTTAAAACTATGATGACTCTGTGATGAGAGACGCAGATGGAGAAATAGGATCATACTGGGGAAATCAAGCACAGCAATCGTCCATCCATAGTAGTCGTATTGGTAGTGGCCGCCTCTTCAGTGAATTTACCCACCACACCTTTACACTGCCATATGAATGCTAACTGACGAAGACTTTTGAGCAATCAAACTGATGTGAAGGACGTGATTTAAATCTCCTCACTGTGACCTTAAGAAGCTGCCCAGTGTTTACTTACAGCTCTCTGTGCCAATAGCTTATTATTAAATGTCAATGATATTTAAGCTCTTTATTTGTTTTTCATTTGCTTTTTCTGGCAAATTAGAAAACTTGCCTCCAAAAGTCTGATAACTGAAGAGTGAAATTCATGTTTTGGCTGCTTTAAACGTTTGAATCTGATGTCAAAACAGGACAGACACAAAGGCAGAGACTGACTTCAGCTTTTATATGCAAACAGCATATTATACACTAATCAGGCTTAGCATTATGACCACTGACAGGTGAAGTGAATCACACTGATTATCCCTTCATCGTGGCTCCTGCTAGTGGGTGGGAGATATCAGGGAGCAGGTGAACATTTTAGCTTCAAAGTTGCAGGAAAAATGGGCAGCGTGAGGATTTGAGTCAAACTGTGCTGGTTAGATGATTGGGTCAGAGCCTCTCCAGAACTGCAGCTCCTGTGGGGATGTTCCGGGTCTGCAGGGGTCAGTATCTCTCAAAGGTGGTCCAAGGAAGGAACGGCGGTGAACCAGCGACAGGGTCACGGGCAGCAGAGGCTCACTGATGCACGTGGGGAGTGAAGGCCGGTCCGATCCAACAGACGAGCTCAAACTGCTGAAAAAGTTACTGCTGGTTCTGATAGGAAGGAGTCAGAACACACAGTCCATCACAGTTTGTTGTGTTTGGGGCTGCAGACCAGTCAGGGTGCCCATGCTGACCCCTGTGACCTGCTGAAAGCACCAATGATGAACATCAGAACTGGACCACACAGCAATGGAAGAAGGTGACCTGGTCTGAGGAATCACGTCTTCTTTTACATGAGTGGGCTGGCCGGATGCATGTGTGTCGCTTACCTGGGGAACACCTGGCACCAGGATGCACTATGGGAAGAAGGGCGGCCAGCAGAGGCAGGGTGACTTTGGGCTGCTGGAAAACCTGCCATCCATGTGGATGTTCCTTTGCCTCATACCACCTGCCTAAGCATTGTTGCAGACCATGTGGACCCTTTCATGGAAACAGTATTCCCTGAAGGCTGTGGCCTCTGTCAGCAGGATAATGCTCCCTGCCACAAAGTAAGCATGGTTCAGGAATGGTTTCCAAATTCCCCAGAGCTCAATCCAATCGAGCATCTGTGGGACAAACATGTCCCATCCATGGAAGCCCCACCTCACAGCTTCCAGGACCTAAAGCATCTGTTGGTAACATCTTGGTGCAGATACCCCAGCACAGCTTCAGGGCTCTAGTGGAGTCCATGCCTCGATGGGTCGGGGCTGTTTTGGCAGCAAAGGGGACCAACACAACATCCTGCAGGTGGTCATCATGAGATGGTTGATCAGTGGACATGTGAAAATGGAACATACTCAATAAGGTAACCATATTAACACCTGAGTTACTCTGATGTCTTGTAACTGAATGCACAAAGGCTGGAGTAGCTACTCACAATGCAAACACAATAGCAAATAAAAGTGAAGGGAAATTGTGGAAATTTTGCCAAATAAACCACAACAAGAGGTATTAATGCTTTCTGCATTTCAAACGTATGAAAGACCTTACTTACAGCGAGGAGATCAAGAGCAAAGAATCACTGCCAGTCTGCTAGAAATGCAACCATAACCAAACTGCAGTGAATCTATTTCAAAGGAAGCACCGCTGTGTTTTCCATCAGGGTCATGTTATCAAACATATTTGCCTGATTTGGTGTTTCTCGATCCTTTCTGCTCAAACAAATGCTGGAAAATAAATTATTAAACAGGTGAATAGCTTCAAAACAAAGTAACCATTGACACTGTTCTATATATATGTATCATTTACATATACTGTATCATATACAGCAGGGGTATTCAAATAAAATTTAAAGAGGTCCAGTCAGACAAAATTTCATGATGCCAAGGTCCGGAAAGCCAACTATTTAATTAATTATATATATATATATATATATATATATATATATATATATATATATATATATATATATATATATATATATATATAGTTTGGGATTTTACATTATAGTTTATTTTTACTTAGTTTTCAGAGCGGTTTTTATTCGTTTTTATTTTTGGTTTCATGTTTAATTTTAGTTTAGCTTTCATTAGTTTGGGTATTAGTTTTTAATACTTTGTCAGCTGCAAGAGTGACTATTGTGAAATAAACACTCGACAAAAGATACCGTTTAAAAAAAGTGCATTCAGCAACCAACTGTTCACAAAATAGCAGCATTACGTGCTTAATGTGTGTAATATTAAGGACACACATGAACATCAACAGGGAGAAACATAAAGAAAAACATGAACAGTCCAAAACTCAATAAACTCTACAATAAAGTTCAGCGTCAGTGCAGTACACGTGGTGTGTAACATCACACACAGCGAATGTTTGACAAAAACAAACTGAACTCTTTGAAGGAGTCAAAGCTCAAATCCAGCTGCATCCTGATGTTCTCCACCACATGAAGCTGCTTCTGTTTTGGAGCTCCTCAGGGATCTCGCTTGGTTAGATCCTCGTTAATTAGACTTGCAGGGTCTTTGTGGCCTCTGTACACAACCTACGAAGTGTCCGACCTCATGTCCGCATTTATGCTTGTGTAGCTGGGTTATGTGTGTTAATTACCTTGTGGTCGCCTGCTGGTGTTTTTTTTGGTCCTCGCTCTTTGTGCTCAGTTTTTTTTGGCTACAAACACTTTCCTCATTCCCTCACGTCCATTCCGATAGTTTCAGCAGTCTCCATCCAGGAATTTGGTGACATTTGTGAGTCCTTATGTTGATGCTTTGATTATTATTCCTGATTGCTATTCTCTGACTGATAAATTCAAACACTGCGGCGATAAGTAGCCGGAAATGCACAAGGACCAAACAGGTTAATCACAACATTGCGGACTGCATGGACCCGACGTGTAGTCACATTTCTCCAGAGGCTCACGTCAGGTGATGGCGTAGGAACAGAGAGGTTTCTGTAGCCGTTGTGCGCTTCTCAGGTGGACTTTGATGTTGGTGGTTTTCCGCTTGAGAAGTGCTCCGCACATTTTCGTTATCCACAACAATACACTCGCTTCTATCTGTCTTGCTGTCATACTCAAAGAAACCCCTTTATGGCATTCTGTCGCTTTCTCGGCAGACCGCTCAATTGTTTTCCTTGGATGCTTCTCACCTATACCGTAAGGACTGTAAAAGCTGCGCCGGTAAACCAGAAAGCGCTCAAGATTTTAAGTGGGCATTTCTGTTCGGTACATTGGCGGCTCGACATATTTTTCTGCAGGTGCCAAGGGAGGGCTAAGCATTTTACTGAGGGTGCTATGAAGGATTAACTTAGATGAAAAAGAAAATCATCTGCTATTTTCTTCGGAGTACCGGGGTGCTATGACTTCCAGGGGGAGCTATTTCACCCCTAGCGCCCCCCTGGCGCCGCCACCGTTTCGGTATTAGGTTCCGGTCTGCATGAGACATTTCGGTCCGGATTCGGACCGAGGTCCAGCCTTTTAGTGAAATCTGAGACATATGAATAGTACAATAGCAATGCTGCACCAATTTAACTTCTGTGATGCAGAGCAACAGAAAACAGCATCGATCTGAATATTGCCTGTTTTCTGATAATTGAGACACTGGAAAGGTGGCTGGTCAAAACAAGCTAGAGCATGTAAACAAAATAATCTAAATGACATTTTTTTTTTTTTTTTTTTTTACAGGTGCTGGTCATAAAATTAGAATATCATGAAAAAGTTGATTTATTTCAGTAATTCCATTCAAAAAGTGAAACTTGTATATTATATTCATTCATTACACACAGACTGATATATTTCAAATGTTTGTTTCTTTTAATTTTGATGATTATAACTGACAACTAATGAAAACCCCAAATTCAGTATCTCAGAAAATTAGAATATTGTGAAAAGGTTCAATATTGAAGACACCTGGTGCCACACTCTAATCAGCTAATTAACTCAAAACACCTGCAAAGGCCTTTAAATGGTCTCTCAGTCTAGTTCTGTAGGCTACACAATCATGGGGAAGACTGCTGACTTGACAGTTGTCCAAAAGACGACCATTGACACCTTGCACAAGGAGGGCAAGACACAAAAGGTCATTGCTAAAGAGGCTGGCTGTTCACAGAGCTCTGTGTCCAAGCACATTAATAGAGAGGCGAAGGGAAGGAAAAGATGTGGTAGAAAAAAGTGTCCAAGCAATAGGGATAACCGCACCCTGGAGAGGATTGTGAAACAAAAGCCATTCAAAAATGTGGGGGAGATTCACAAAGAGTGGACTGCAGCTGGAGTCAGTGCTTCAAGAACCACCACGCACAGACGTATGCAGACATGGGTTTCAGCTGTCGCAGTCCTCGTGTCAAGCCACTCTTGAACAAGAGACGGCGTCAGAAGCGTCTCGCCTGGGCTAAAGACAAAAAGGACTGGACTGCTGCTGAGTGCTCCAAAGTTATGTTCTCTGATCAAAGTCAATTTTGCATTTCCTTTGGAAATCAAGGTCCCAGAGTCTGGAGGAAGAGAGGAGAGGCACAGAATCCACGTTGCTTGAGGTCCAGTGTAAAGTTTCCACAGTCAGTGATGGTTTGGGGTGCCATGTCATCTGCTGGTGTTGGTCCACTGTGTTTTCTGAGGTCCAAGGTCAACGCAGCCATCTACCAGGAAGTTTTAGAGCACTTCATGCTTCCTGCTGCTGACCAACTTTATGGAGATGCAGATTTCATTTTCCAACAGGACTTGGCACCTGCACACAGTGCCAAAGCTACCAGTACCTGCTTTAAGGACCATGGTATCCCTGTTCTTAATTGGCCAGCAAACTCGCCTGACCTTAACCCCATAGAAAATCTATGGGCTATTGTGAAGAGGAAGATGCGATACGCCAGACCCAACAATTCAGAAGAGCTGAAGGCCACTATCAGAGCAACCTGGGCTCTCATAACACCTGAGCAGTGCCACAGACTGATGGACTCCATGCCACGCCGCATTGCTGCAGTAATCCAGGCAAAAGGAGCCCCAACTAAGTATTGAGTGCTGTACATGCTCATACTTTTCATGTTCATACTTTTCAGTTGGCCAACATTTCTAAAAATCCTTTTTTTGTATTGGTCTTAAGTAATATTCTAATTTTCTGAGATACTGAATTTGGGGTTTTCATTAGTTGTCAGTTATAATCATCAAAATTAAAAGAAACAAACATTTGAAATATATCAGTCTGTGTGTAATGAATGAATATAATATACAAGTTTCACTTTTTGAATGGAATTACTGAAATAAATCAACTTTTTCATGATATTCTAATTTTATGACCAGCACCTGTA